>JAKCPI010029714.1:0-21066 GCA_023213315.1 Euborellia annulipes | reverse complement strand
AATAAGCTTTAGATGAGATATTTAAAAATCAACTGTCAAATTAGTTCAGCATTCTTGCAATAGATGGCAGGCATAGTCTATCAGCCGATCGCCAATTGGCCTATATTTATATATTTTTATACTTTTATAAAAGATACATAATATATAATAACATTTATAAAGTATTTAGTTGTTAAAAGATCAATCAAAATCAACCTGAATGTATTAAATATTATTAGCTTCTCATTCTGACATCTCTTGGCAAATTTTTTGAATTACTTGATTTTTGGGCATACTTTTTATGACACACTACGCTCTCTTATCTGGGAAAAACATGCGTAACACCTTCGCTCCCGGTCCCCTAAAATTAATACAATTTCTACCCTCTTCTAAGCTGATAATGAACCGTTTATCGATTTTACAAGACACGTACTCTGCTAAAATCAACGCTAGTCTTTTAATTATTATATATTCTTGTGGTACATGTTTCATTTATCTAAATTACATCGAGAGTGTTTGGTTTGTCTGCGGCTTCTCTGTTTTCTCAAACATTTGTTAGTCAAATCCAGAGGCTTAAGTGTGCTGTCGTCGCCCCTTCTCTCTCTTCTTACTTTCCTTTCATTCATAGCCAGCCCTTCTTCTTTACTCATCCCCCCATGGAGCCAATTAGCCGGCAAACTCACGAGAAGAACCCTTTTTTCTTTTTTTAAGCCATCATCGTGTCGAACACAACAGAAAGGAAGAGAGAGAGAGAGCTCAAGGGCCAAAGGGCGCCTCTTTATTATCTCTTCCTTAAGCCTATTTATTTATTAGACTTATGATATATATAAAGAAAATTAAATAAAAATTAATAAAGTTGAATATTTGATCTACCTTCAATGAAATCATCATTCCCAAATCCTTTATTTTAATATTATTTGAAAAATAACACAGGTCAACAAAAAATATTTTTTTTTTTTTGGGTTTCTGTTATAATGCAGGAATTCTGATTCTAGACACCAAAAACACTTAACTTTCTATTTTTAGCTTTTAAACTTTGCTTATGTTTAATTGGTACAAGGGTTTGAAAAAATAAAAAAACCTGTGTACTTTTTTCAGTTTTTCGCTTATATCTCGTAAACTAAGCATATTTTGTGCACCATAATACATTAGATAGTTGTAGAGCATAAAATCTGCTAAAGTATCAGTTGATAAATCGAATTTCTAGACTCAATATTAACCGAGATACGGCCGATCAGTTTCTTTTTTTTTCATTTTGCACTTTTTCCAGTTTTTCGCTTATATCTCGCAAATTAAACATATTTTGTTAATTATAATACATTACAAACTTGTAGAGCATTAAATTTGCTAAAATTTGGTTGATAAAACGAATATTTAGACACAATATTAACCGAGATACGTCCTATCAAAGTTTCTATTTGTTTTATATTTCGAGAAACTTGAGACTTTCTTCAGTTTCTCGCTTATATCTCGAAAACTAAACATATTTTGTCCACAATAGTACAATACAAAATTGTAGAGTATTAAACTCCTTTTTCGCAAAACGTTTCGGCCAATTTTATTATGCCATCTTCTTAGCTTGTGCAACTGAAGATTAGCCGAAACGTTTTGCGAAAAAGGAGTTTGATTTAATAGAGCCTCCCTAACTGGCTGCATTTTTTTTCATCACTGTTATTCAGAAATAAAATAATACAAACATAATTATAAAGACCTAACTACATAGAAATAGATGACATTTTAACTATTCCGAGAATCTCATTAAAAAAAAAAAAAAACTTGCTTAAAACATTAACAAGATCTCGTTTTGTGTTTTGTTGAATAAATCTCTACTACACACGACAAGAAATTATTTAACTATTTTTTCTACAGATCATGTTTTGCGTTTTTTAATTTATTTTTTTTATAAAGAAATTACTAGGAATCCTAAACTGAAATGCTACTACAAAGTATTGATACAAGAGAGTGCTTTGGGCACACTGTGGGTGTCTAAAGGATGTTAAGTGGGTGTCTGTTAACATGGAATAATATCGGGTTAACTATCAGTATTTAAACTCAAAAACAAAAATTTGAGTAGGCTCTACTCTTATTTATTAAATAATAATAAAAAAAAAAGTGAAATTACAAATATACATTTTTTAGGGTACTTTTTCAAATGATACATAACAAATTTTTGGGGTGCTTTCAATGTTCTAAAGGAAATAAATACTTTGATCAAAATCGTTGTTTATTTTTACATTTCTCTTTTCAATCATAGATATAAGCAAGAAGAGAATTTTAAGGCCTTCCAAAAATAAAAAAAGAATAGAAATAAAAATATGGTGGGACTGGTCGTACAGCACAAATTTCTCTTAACGTTGATAAGAGAAAGTTGTGTTCTGTGCATGTCACACCAGATTTTTTGTGTCGACATATATTTAGTTTCCCTCGTATATTAGTATAAACTTAGGAAAATATAATTTCATCACCAGAGAAAACATTTATCATAACTTTCTTATGAAGTATAAGAGTAAAGTGTGCTTCAAAAGATTTCAAGGGCAAAATGAGAATATACATTTTAAAGAGCATGTAAAAAATAATTGATTTTTGTATTTTAATGGAAATCGTTGTAGTGAATTTTGAGAAAATCTAAAAAAACTGAAAAAGTACATCAATAAAGTACTAGTACTCTTTGGCCGATTTTGTTCAAAAGCTTCGTGTCACGTTCCATGGGAGTGCCTAACTTAAATATAAAATTTCAATCTCGTAGCTCTTTAAGATCTTGAGATATTTTGTCCAGCGAACAATAGACAAACTTTTTTGTACTCAAACGTGTATTTCCATCAAAATCTTGACATCGAATTTTTGACATGAATTCAATTCTAAATTTTTTAACATATAATTATATAGGCAAGGAAAAGTAAAATCAATGAACCTTTGTATTGTATTGTATTATTATTATTATTTTTACTTTCTCTTACCTATGTATATATGTAATATATATATAGAGAGAAAGTATTGGATTCATGTCAAAAATTCGATGTCGAGATTTTGATGGATCTTCACGTTTTGAGGTCCCCTGAATCCAAAAAAGTGGTTTTCGCGACATGGTCTGTCTGTCTGTCTGTCTGTCTGTCTGTGTGTCTGTCTGTCTGTCTGTGAACAAAATATCTCAAGAACGAAAAGAGCTAGGAAGTTGAAATTTTATATTTAAGTTAGGCACCCCCCTGGGACGTGACACGAAGCTTTTGAACAAAATCGACCAAAGAGTACTAGTACTTTACTGATGCATTTTTTCAGTTTTTTTCGATTTTCTCAAAATTTGCTCCAACGATTTTTTTTTAAATTCAAAAATCAATTATTTTTTAGATTCTCAATAAAATGTATATTCTCATTTTGTCATTGAAATCTTCTGAAGACCACTTTACTCTTGTACTCCATAGAAAAGATAGGAGAAATGGTTGCCATGGTAACAAAATATAAATATTTCGCTATACTTATAAATTTTACATCTTGAAAATCGAATATACTGTACTGTCGGAAACTAAATACATGTCGACACAAAAAATCTGGTGTGACAAGCACAGTTCACAACTTTCGATTACCGAAGGTAAGAGAAAGTTGTGTGCTGTGCGCCAGTCACACCAGATTTTTTTTTTACCCTGGTAATTCATTTTAAATATCCCATGTAATTTAATTTCTTTTTTTTTCTCAACTTATATTCACTCGTCACTCGTATATATAGAAATATCTTTTATTTAACCCTAGGCACTATATACCAAGTATTTCATTATTTAATTCAATAGCATCAAATTAATTAAATTTATTTTCCCAAATAACGAATATGAAAAAGCAAAAGCATTCATTCCCTCCCCACCTCACCTTCTCTAGAGTTGAAAACACTTGAATATAAATATAAATAAATAAATAAATAAAAAAGAGAAAAGGTCACTTTAGTAATCAATAATAATAGAAGAGAGAAAGGAAATACCGAGCATTGCTTTAGTTAATGTGCTAGCCTTTATATATAAATTATTCCTTTCGATATATAATAAAGGTATCTCGTAATTTTTTTTTTTTTCACTTTAATAACATAAAATTATATATTTTCCTATTATTATTTGAAATTCCTACCGGAAGTGCTTTCATTCACACGAAGCTCACACCTCAAACCTAATCGACCTCTGGCCGTAGCCATCTACCGGCCTCCTGTGAAGTTACATCATTTCCTATCTCTAACTCCACATCCTGTGTTCGTGCTAAAGAACTAGTTTTTATATCTATGTAGTTCCACCGGTTCCTTTTATACAACCTCTCCTATACAATGGAGGCAGTAGCGTATCCAGGTGGGAGCGAAGGGGGGCGCTCGCCCCCCCCCCTCCCGTCCCAGGCGCCCCTCAAGCATCCGGCTTTCCCCCAAAATCTCCCGCTTTTTTTTGAAATTTCATAATAAATTCATTTTATATCATAAATCAGGAGAAAAATTACAACAAAACGAGCTTCTAATACTAAAAAAAAGGTCGAGCGAGATTCTTATACAAAAAAAAAGTCGGTCCAAAAACAGCGCCCCTGTTGAGCTTCGCCCCCTCCGCCCTGAAAGGCGAGTTACGCCGCTGTCCTAGTATGACGAGAAAAAATGGTCCCAGTACATAAATGAATTAAAACCTAATTTCAAAGAAAAAAAAAAAAAAATAGTAAAAATAAATATAACATATGATTTTTAGTAATATCAATATCATTAAAGCTATTGCTAATTTTGTATTGTTTTTGTGTTTAACGGAAAGCATTGAGTTGGTTTGTTATGTATGGATATTGTTTTTTTTTTGTTTTTGAATGCTATTGCTATTATTGTATTGTTTTTGTATTCTATTTTAGAGTTTTTATTGGTATGCATGTAATTTTTTAAGAACAGTAACTGTGAAAGATTTACTTTTGTATAAATAATTTTGTATATATACCTCTAGGGCTGAATGGGGGCAACCTAACAGCCGACAAAATAAAAAAAAATCTGGTGTGACTGGCGCACAGCACACAACTTTCTCTTACCTTCGGTAATCGAAAGTTGTGTACTGTGCTTGTCTCACCAGATTTTTTGTGTCGACATGTATTTAATTTCCGACAGTAGGGTACAATTGAATTCAAGAGGTAAAATTTATCAGTATGAATATAAATATTTATATTTTGTTACCATGGCAACCATTTCTCCTATCTTCCCTATGAAATACAAGAGTAAAGTGGTCTTCAGAAGATTTCAATTGAAAAATGAGAATATACATTTTAAAGAGCATCTAAAAAATAATTGATTTTTGAATTTAAAAAAAAATCGTTGGAGCGAATTTTGAGAAAATCGAAAAAAACGGAAAAAGTGCATCAGTAAAGTACTAGTACTCTTTGGTCGATTTTGTTCAAAAGCTTCGTGTCACGTCCCATGGGGGTGCCTAACTTAAATATACAATTTCAACCTCCTAGCTCTTTTCGTTCTTGAGATATTTTGTTCACAGACACACAGACAGACAGACAGACACACACACAGACAGACCATGTCGCGAAAACCACTTTTTTGGATTCAGGGGACCTCAAAACGTGTATATCCATCAAAATATCGACATCGAATTTTTGACATGAATCCAATACTTTCTCTCTCTATATACTATATATATAACATATATATAGAGGTAAGAGAAAGTAAAAATCATTAAATAAAAAAGGATTTTTGTTATTTTCTTAATTTGTATTATTAATTACTAGGAACCGACCGAAGTTTCGGTTTCGGCCAGAAACCAGCCGAAATCTGAGTTTGAAAGCACCCACACAATTCGCCCCTAAAAAAATGATTTTCGCAAAAGGGAAAAGTTAAAAAACTAAAAAAATACAACGGTAAAATGATCTGAATTTTGTATGGGAAATACAAGTTTCAGTTTCGGTTACAGTTCGGCCGAAACGCCGAAATTCGGTTTTTGTCGAACTCTATTAATTACTAACTAAAATAAACCACGATTAACGCCAAAACTGCCTTTTCTTATTAATGAAAACACTCATGAAAGCTTAAACAAAAATTCATTAGTGTTGCCTAGCAAACAGTAAACAAATCCAATGAGATTAGGTTTACTCACATGCGCCGCTCTTGGCACACGTATTGCTCCGATAACAACCCGAGAGAGAGAGAGAGAGAGAGAGAGAGAGACGTTTAACAGCCGACAACAAGAGAGAAGAGGATTTCAACAGAGATTAAGAGCGAGCGATCCAAAGAAGAAATATGTCAATTAGTTGGATCCATCCACCAACCACTTGTGGATTTGTTATTATTCAAACAATCGATTTTTGTTTTGAATGATTTTATTGAATAAACACAACAACAACAACAATAACTAAGGGAGTGTTATAAAATTCCTCACAAGTTATGAGTGAATATTTGTAAGCTTTCTAACATTAAGCCCATATATGCATATCAAGGGAAACAGAGGGCGCAGAAGTAATTCCACATTTTAAATAATTGATCCCCTCCATGGCCAGCAAGGGAATTCAAAATATCCTCCTCCGATGTTGAATAAAAAATGTCGATGGCGTCACACACACGGATGGACGGACATTCCAACGGGTGATCATCAAATTAATCTTCTATACAATGATAAAAATAGAATGGAGGAAATTAACAATTTAGAAGATCAATTATGACGTGTTTTTAAGTCTTAAGAAGTTAATTTTAAAACAGATTTGAATAAAAGAATCAATCAAAATAAATAATAAGAGAGAATGGAAAAAAAATTATAACAGCCAAAAAAGAATGCGTCGCACAGAAAACTATCTGTCTGTTTATAACTCATAGACTCGATAAATTGTGGAGTTTGTAAAGTGAAACTTTAATTTGATGGCCTCAAATTATTTCGCTCTTCTATCATCATGTCGCGTAACAAGCCATGACGTCACAACCCGTGACGACAAAAATAGAAAAGTTGAAATTTAATATATATGACTAATTATAAAAAAATAATTGTGAGATTTAATTATTCAATTTTTAAATTGATAAAATATAATTTTTAAAATAATTTAAAATGATTCAAATCTTCGATTGCTAAATAAATATTGGTTCTCAGTTTTTAACATGCGTCTATTGATTTCCCATTTTCCAATTATTAAGTTAAGATTAAACACGCGATTTTAATATCCTTATTTGAATAATTTTCTGAAAATTTTCAGTTAAACGGCTAAGATCCGAAAAAAAAGTTTTTTTTTTTTATTTTTCACTCGATTTTAATAAAATTTAAAATGACGCTTCTTCCTTAGGGTGTAAATAATTGAAAAACACCCGCCCAAGGAGGGCAACGCGGCTAGTAATATTTAATAAAAATAAGTCAAGTTTTAAATAATTCAATTTTTCCTAAATATAATAATATTATTACAAAACCAAATTCTCCTAAAAAAGATTTATTTTTTGACCAAATATTTTTCGATGCTATTTAAATAAAAGTTTATTTATCTCTCATGTGGGATAAAAGCGATGGAGATGGATGATGAATGAATTGAATTTTGGTTTATGTAGAAAAAAAAAAAGTTTGATATCACTTTTAAAGTGAATTACTCACCGGAAATGCCGTCGTATGTCCACCATTCCTCCCAGCTGACTCCTTGAATTCCTGTAACAATGAAAAGAGACAAATTTAGAGGAAGAAATTACTAAATAAAAAGAAATACAATAGAAGTAGGGGAAAGTGGAGACATGAGTAAGTAGTAAGAAATCTCCTTCTCATAACAGTTACATTCTGAGAAAGTTAAAATTTTACAATGATTGACAAAACCTTAATTTTCAATTTGCATTCGAAGCTCCATTTCAAGTGTGTGTGTACATTTTTAATTTAAACATTTCTTGAAATTTTTTGACCATTTATGTTGCTTATTTTTGCTCACATTTTGAAGCTCTTTTTAAGGTTTTTTGGGCCATATAGATATACAGTATATTATATATTATTATTATTATTATTATATATATATATATATTTCAACTTTCCCGTTTTTGTCGTCAAGGCTTGTAGCGTCACCAGAGGGGTAACGTAGGCCCCCGCAGACCCCGCGATGCGGAGGGAGGGGGGACCTTGGGGGGCCCACGGGCCGGGCCGGGCTAAGAAACTGTATCTCCTCAGGGCTCCGGTAAAAACGGAAAAATTTAGATAAAAAAAAAAATAATGAAAATTTCTCTTTGAAAGGACCCGGGGCCCTCAGAGCTCCGATTAAAACGGTAAAAAATTTAATGAAAATTTCTCTTTCAGAGGGGCGGGCCCTCAGGGTTCAGGGATATACGATATTTTAAAAAAAAATAAATTTTTGTAAGGTCTAATAATGGGCCCCGAAATAAAGGTTGCGGGGGGGGGGGGGCATCTAAAAAACATTCGCCACTGACCATGACGGCTTGTAACGCGACATGCTGATAGAGGTACGAAAATATTTGAGGCCATCAATTTAAAGTTTCACTTTATTCGTAAAAAATTTTAAAGGAATGGCAATCATTTGAAAAGGATCGCAAAAATCCTGGATTGCTAATCCTTTGAAAAGGATCCGAGCAAAAATGATTTCGATTCAGAACCAAGATCCTCTCGAAAAAAGAAGGATTTCTATCCAAATCCAAAAATCCTGAAATGGATAGCATTTTCGAATTTAAATCTTAAATGCAATCCTGCCCATTGCTGCCTATAAGATAAATAAAGGGGCCACAACTTTTGAAATTACCTACTTATAAAAACTTATTTTCTCAAATTATATCAAATAGTTAATATTACTCTTAAAATCTTTTTTTTTTTTTTTTACCTTTTAAAAGTTTTTCAAATTAAAATATCTCTTGTATTGAAAGAAATAATAGAAAATCTCTTGGGAGAAGGAAAGAAAGAAAGAAAGAGAAAAGGGGAGGGGAGGGGGGAGTCAATAAAAATGTTTGCATTAATGCTTCGGAAAAAGTGGCTTGACAGATGGGTTCCGCCCGCCTCAGACATTAAGGCAACTAATGGCGCCGCCAGCCAGTGCTATGCTAATTGGCACTGTCAATATACCGGTATGAAAAAAAAGGAAAACCCCACGAGGGTTAGTTAATAGTAGACGTGATGCGTTTGACAAACACCCCCTTCCCCCTCTCTCTCTTTCAATCTTTTGATTATAAACTCTCTTTTATTTATAAGGTATGTTGAAATATAAAAAGAAGATATTGAAAGTATATTGTCCCTCGGGAGTAGCGTAGCGGAGATATAATAGAAGAATATCAGGTCTATTCTCTAAAAACAGACGTTAAAATTTAAAATAAACAAATAGGTGTTAAAAAGTAATGTAAAAACAATCAGCGTTAAAAAATGCTATTCAAAATCACTTCCTCAAATAGCTATTCTGTAAACAAAAATTTAAAGCCAAAGCGTTAACATTTAGTAAATAGTGTTAAAAATTAATGCTATGTCTAGGGGGTGGCTTTAATATTTTAACGTCGTGTTTAAAATAACATGCCTAAAAAGTAAGGTTATGATTTTGATAGCTTTGAAATAAATGCAACATGTTAATGTCGCTGTTAAAACTTTGTTTAGAGAATAACATTTTTTAACGCTGATTGTTTTTACATTACTTTTTAACACCCATTTGTTTATTTTAAATTTTATCGTCTGTTTTTAGAGAATAGACCTGAATATCATTTAAAATTTAACACGAAATGCACTCACTCAGGACCATATTTTTCTCAATTTTTCTTGGGACGGGGAGCTTTCTGGTGGGGGGGAGGGCTAGTGGCCCACCAGTTACGCTCATGGCGGTAGATGTATTAGGAAAACAGGCCTTTTCAGTCCATTAAAAAACAAAATACAAAAGTATTTTATTTTAATTTCTCTCACAAGTCAGACCAACGGTTTCGACCACTAATGCTGAAAGTCTTCCTCAATAAGGAGAATTTCAATTACAAGAATGCCCTTCAAGATTTTTCTCCTATTTATCTATTAGTATTTAATATTGTATTGAATATTTTTTAGCTCAAGGCCCACATCTTGTGAGTACGTGGATGGCGACCATGAGCTGCCCTAACTGGGACTGACAGTTCTTCTGTTCTTTCCATGTCAGTCTCTTCCCTTCTATATTTTCAACAGGGGTCAGACCGTGCGACTGGCCGGCCTATTCTTTTCCTTCCCGGTCGCAAAAACCCATGAACCGCCGACCCCGCACCGCGGGATTTAAGGCGAAAAAAGAAGAAGAAGAAGATTGTATTGAATATTTTCAATCGAAGTTTTTTAGATTAAAAATACGAGACCTTAGGGCATGGGAACATAGAAAGGTGGAAAGTTCAAGTGTAGTAAAACAGTTAATAAACAGATTAGGGGCACTCGTGCTCAATAGAAAATATTAAATTAATCCAAAATATGCCCAAAGGTATGAAATTAGATATTTGGGAAGCTTTTGAAATCAAAAAGGCAGTAAAACAAAAGAAAATGAGCATCTAGATTTACACAATTTACCACTATTTTCGGTTGTTTAACAAATCGAACTCAGGCGGGAGCCGTGACGAAACCCCTAGCGGTCAACTTGGAAACTAAGGAATTGTAAACTAATGTCAATCACTTCTGATGGTGGCAGCAATGCCGAAATGTACATAAAGTGTAAAATTTAATTTTAATTTCAATAAAACGTTAAAATGTTTGATTTTAAATTTAATAAACCCTTGAAACATATAACCTAGAGAAAATGTTTTGTTGAATTAGAATCTATCAAATTTCAGCAATATATATACGAAGTTTTTTAAACAAACATCAAACAATTTTATCCAGGGCGTTGACTTTGTAGTTACGCCACTGTCTTTGATTGAATAGATGGTTGGTTACATCAGTTGATTTTTATTTTTTATATAATATATTTATTATATCAATAACAAAAACGTAACAAAAAAAAAAGATTCAAAAATCAGACTCAAACATTTTAATTTATTATCTTTCTCCCAGAGTGACAGCAGATGCGTTATTATATACATCAACTGGAATAATAGTCAATAAAATAAACCAATTGAATCCCATTGAAAAATAATGACATCTATCAATCCTATTCCAGGGTGTATTCATAAAATATCAAATATCGCCCGAGAATGAAAACCTGATATTCATCATTTTTTTTTTTTTTGCTTATTTTATTTAAATTTTCACTTTGTTTATATTCAAAAACAAAAAAAAACAACTCAATTTCATAGAAAATGTTTGTGATATGATAATAATGGCTTTGTGTGTCCATCTATTTAGAGATGATGATTATAATGATAGAATTGTGTAAAAAAAAATATATCTCGAGCAATATATTGATGAGACCTGTCAGTAGGGTTGGTCTAATTCTGGAATGACCCAACTCTATTTTATCCTGTGACCCTTATCAAAATACAAATGACAAAAATTTCCATTTCTTATTATCAGAGGTCAATCAATTGATTCTAAATATTCATAAAAAATTTAATCTGACACCCACATGGTAGCTACACTCGAAATTGCAAATTTAACAAGCATGCATGTGCAATCTTTTTGCACAAGCAATCTCTAACGTCTGTAGAATTTTGCGCAAGCATTTTAATTGTGCAAGCCGCTTGATGCTCGATTGAATTTTAATGATGCACAAACAAAACTCTCCGACATTTTATAGACGTCTCGACATTTGATATTTATTTGATATATATTAATTCATTTAAAATTTCAATTTAAATATTGTGTCTCTGTTTAAAGCAAGTGAGTATTTCTTGTCTGCCCCCCTCCCCCAGAAAGCGCCCTGCCCCAAGAAAAATTGAGAAAATATGGGGCTTTCCAGGCCCCCCGGAGGATAGCTGGTCCCATGCCCCCCCCCCCCAGCCAAATTCTCTAGTTACGCCCATGTCCTCCCTTACATAGAAGAGTTTGGATAAAAGGAACTACAAATAAGGAATAATTCATTAGGTATAGTTCTTTGCCTTTCCAAAAATCATCCATTCATGCATATCGGTTAAATATTAATGAAATTATAAACAAAATCAAGTACAAGAAAATTTAATGATAAAGATAGTGTTTTGCTTGGACATTTTTTAAGTTACATGGATAGCGCAGAATCCTGACTTTGATATCTACTTTGTTTATAATTTCGTTAATAATTAACCAATTTGCACGAATGAATGATTTTTGGAAAGGTAAAGAACTATAAAATATCGTAAATATATGTTTTTTCCTTCAGGGATGGGAAAATTGTATTAGCGGTGTCAAAAGTTTAAAAAAATCCTGTAAAAATGCAATTTTTCTAAACTTTAAGCTATTTGAGGCACCACCAATTTCACGAAACTTGAATATTTCTATGCATTTTAATTATCTGCATATTTTTAAAGAGTTAAAGGAAATAAAAAAATCTTGAAAATTCAAAATTAGAGCCACTTTAAAGCAAATTTTCTATTAAAATTTATTTTTCCCTTCTCTAAAAAAACCATGTCTGACAAAGAAAAACTAAATACAGATTGGAATTCAGGAGCTACGTTTCCATAAGAAACGCAAGTGAAACCCTCAGAAAAATAAATTTTATCTTTTTTTGTAGAACAGTGTAATCGGAGAGTAAGAGTTTTAAATAATAATATAAAATAATGATATTTGGCACTTAATTCTACGAGAATTAAGTACCTTGAACATGAATATGCGGTCTATTTGACTGTATCAATCAAAGTTCTTGTTTTGAATTTTTCGAATATTTTTTTATGCATCATCCCCCAAAAAATATGATTGAAATATTTACAAAATGAGAAGAGGTTAATAAAGTGAACGAATTTATAGTTCATATTTAGTAAACAAGTCGTTTTTGGTTGTCAAATAATCAAGATTGATCCGGGTAACTTGGTAGAGGGTGTGTGTTGCAAGTTAGTAGGGGGTGGCTAGAGCCAGCCAGACTAGCCCGGAAAGGTTTTTCCAAAACGGATGAGTGTGCGTGATGTGACCCTAGGGATCCCTAGGGTCTCACAAAAAGCCAACAACTCCGACTAAAAGTCTAGGGAAATTGTACACCCCCCTCCCCTCCTTCCACCTGCTCAACCTTGCTTGCGTTCAATCTCTCTCTTTTTTTTTTACTTTTCCCTTTACTAACATTAAGAAAAGAAGAAGCAGAAGAAGAAAAAAAAATGTTAAAATATGGTTAGTGTTTTGCAATTTTCGTAAATGATTCATTTAAAAAACAAAAAAAAAAAAAAAAAGAAATGCCTTCATAGGAAACAAATGAAGATTACAAAAGAAGAGGTTAATTATCTATGTGGTCTTGTAGAAGATAGATTATAAATTGTGAAATTCTCTACATGTAAGAAATAATCTTTAAATATTGTAAAAAACAAAAGAGGGGAAAAATTTAATTACATAGAAAATTGCATTTGTAGAGTTTACAAGAAAGTCTAGGGGAATTTTTTTTATCTATGTAGGCTTAGTATGCTATTATTTAGTTTCTATTTAAAAATAAAATTGTAAGATTTGTATCCAAAATTACGTATTATTCATCGGATATTATTTTAATATGTATACTGTTAAAAATATGTATTTTTAAATTATTATAAAAAAAAATCTGGTGTGACTGGCGCACAGCACACAACTTTCTCTTACCTTCGGTAATCGAAAGTTGTGTACTGTGCTTGTCACACCAGATTTTTTGTGTCGACATGTATTTAGTTTCCGACAGTAGGGTACAATTGAATTCAAGATGTAAAATTTATAAGTATGGGAAAATATTTATATTTTGATACCATGGCAACCATTTCTCCTATCTTTTCTATGAAGTACAAGAGTAAAGTGGTCTTCAGAAGATTTCAATCACAAAATGAGAATATACATTTTATAGAGAATCTAAAAAATAATTGATTTTTGAATTTAAAAAAAAATCGTTGGAGCAAATTTTGAGAAAATCGAAAAAAAACTGAAAAAGTGAATCAGTAAAGTGCTAGTACTTTTTGGTCGATTTTGTTCAAAAGCTTCGTGTCACGTCCCATGGAGGTGCCTAACTTAAATATAAAATTTCAACTTCCTAGCTCTTTTCGTTCTTGAGATATTTTGTTCACAGACACACACACACACAGACACACACACAGACACACACACAGACAGACAGACCATGTCGCGAAAACCACTTTTTTGGATTCAGGGGACCTCAAAACGTGAAGATCCATCAAAATCTCGACATCGAATTTTTGACATGAATCCAATACTTTCTCTCTCTATATATATTACATATATACATAGGTAAGAGAAAGTAAAAAACAAATTAACAATTTTGCGCGAATAAAAAATAGATATGTGGGTGGTGTAAAAATAACGAAAAAATATTGAAGATATACGAAGAAGACTTCAAACTTTTAAAAAGTTTTTTAACTTACATTCCCCCCCCCCCGAGTGTTTTTTCTTTCTCTTACCTCTATATATATGTCAATATATATAGAGAGAAAGTATTGAATTCATGTCAAAAATTCGATGTCGAGATTTTGATGGATATACACGTTTTGAGGTCCCCTGAATCCAAAAAAGTGGTTTTCGCGACATGGTCTGTCTGTCTATGTATGTTTGTCCGTGAACAAAATATCTCAAGAACGAAAAGAATGACACGAAGCTTTTGAACAAAATCGGCCAGAGAGTACTAATACTCTACTAATGTACTCTTTCATTTTTTTTCGATTTTCTCAAAATTTTCTCTAACGATTAAAATTCAAAAATCAATTATTTTTTTAGATGCTCTTTAATCTACATGTATTTATTACCAAAATATTAAATAAAATAAGCCTATAGTAAGAATATATAATTCCTTCCAAATGTTTATAATGTTTACAGATATTAAGACCAATTTGGTTTGCAGAGCTCTTTTTTTATGCTGTTAAAGAGATAAATAAAAGAAAAAATATTAAAAAAATTCAACAACCATAGAAAATTAGCCAGTTACTTATTGTGTAGCCTGTATAGTATACTATACAGGCTACAGATGACTATAGTCACCTGGACGTTTATTGGCGGATATTGGAAATCAAAAACGAGAATTAAAAAATAATTCATAAACAAAAAATAGAAAGATGATATTTATAGGTGATAAGAAAGATAGAAAGAAAGAAATCCCAGATGAGGAAAATTTCACGCACCTAAGAAGGCTGTAGAATTTTTTTTTTTTTTTTTGATTGATTTCAATAAAGTTGCTTTACAGAGGTGCTATCTATTAAATTTTATTAATTTTTCAATTGATCTCTCCAAATATTTACTCATAAAAAACCTTTGAAAAATGTTTCAAAGAATAATTTTCAAACATCTCTAATTATCAATTTAGTGTGTATACAGAAAAGATCAAGGTTTAATATTTGAATAAATATACATGTCGTAGTGTATATTTGTGGGTAATAATGATCACGTGACAGCCCCGTCAGGCTGGGCTGACTAATTAATTAAATAGAGTTGTTTGGGCTCAGGGTGTGGCTGCCGTGTGTAAAATAGAAGAGGTCGAATGGCGGGGGTAAAAAGGAAAAGAACGATTTATGCCTTTTTGGTCGATTAGTTGGAATTACAGAGAGAGAGAGAGAGAGAGAGAGAGGCCAGACCGACTCTTTGCTTATAAAGGAAGAAAATATATTGGACAACGAGAACAAATTGTATTCTATAATAGACAAGTCTATTTCTATTTACTAACGAATATAAATATTCATTTCAATATATATAAATAGAATAGAGCGGGAATGTTACTTTCGTTGTGAAAAGTTTTTTTTTTTTATTTTTGTTATAAACTTTACTTTGGAACAAGAGAGAAAAAAGTATTTTATTTTTTTTTTATAAAAAAAAAATATATTGTAGGGAAAGCTTGATGTGAAGGATGGAAAAAAAGAGGAAGCTTTCAGGCCAAAATTTATAAGAATGAATATCCCGACGTTTCAGACTCAAATTCAAATTCAATACCGTGAGCTATAGTTAAAAAATCTGGTGTGGCTGGTCGCACACAACTTTCTCTTGCCTTCGGTAATCGAAAGCTGTGTTCTGTGCTTGTCACACGGTTTTTTGTGTCGACATATATTTAGTTTTAGAATTCAAGATGTAATTTTTTTTTTTTTTTATTTTTTAAAAACACTCCAATTTTTTCCCATTCACACACACATACACACGAAATCTTTTCGGCAACTTAGGCAATATAAGACTTTAAACGATAGTAGTATTTATAATATATATTTATTTGGGGTCCAGGCATTTTTATTTAAGTCATTTGGTATCCAAATGGCTTAAATAAAATCATCGGACTGCCTGGGATCCGAACCCTCCCCTTGGTATACAAGGCAGGCGCGCTACCAACTACACCAAGCAGAGGGCAAGATGTAAAATTTATAAACATGAGAAAATATTTATCTTTTGTTACCATGACAACCATTTCTCATATCATTCCTATGAAGAGTAAAGAGGTCTTCAAACAATTATGAGAGCAAAATGAGAATATACATTATATAGAGCATCTAAAAAATAATTGATTTTTGAATTTTAATCATAATTGTTGGAGCAAATTTTGAGAAAATCGAAAAAAAAAAACTGAAAAAGTGCATCAGTAAAGTACTAGTACTTTTTGGTCGATTTTGTTCAAAAGCTGTTCAAAAATTTACATCTTGAACTCTAATATATTGGCGGAACCTAAATATATGTCGGCACAAAAAATCTGGCGAGACAATCACAGAACAACATGCCAGGGGGTGTCTAACTTAAATATAAAATTTCACTTTCCTAGCTCTTTTCGTTCTTGAGATATTTTATTCACAGACAGACAGACCATGTCGTGATAAACCACTTTTTTGGATTCAGGGGACCTCAAAACGTGTATATCCGTCAAAATCTCGACATCGAGTTTTTGACATGAATCCAATACTTTCTCTCTATATATATTAACATATATATAGGTAAGAGAAAGTAAAAACATTATTTCATAACGCTAAAACTAATATCAAATGGTAATGAAAAAACTTCAATATTTGTCCTTTATAATATGCAAATACCAGGTATATAGAAGAGAGCGTAGCTCGAAACTGAAAAACCAAAACGTTTCGCCAAAATTTTTTTGTTATTAAAATTTGTTCCATTTGCTATACATCTAAAGAAAAGCATTGACTAATTTATATAATCCAGCTTATAAGAACAACGACGAAATGGCCAAAGGCCGTAAACCAAGAATTGAAGAGAAAACAACAAGTATAAGTTACAGAGGTATAATTTTCGCCTTTTGCGCTAGAGTTTGCATTCTGGCCCAAGCAAAAATTGAATTATCTACCAATCATTCAATAATAAATAAAACGCTCGAGTCTAAATGCCAATAAAATTAGTATAAAAAAGATTATCAAAATTTTATTATAGTTTATATAATATAAAGCTTATAGACATTTACTTTTATTTCAAGATAACAATATAAGATATAGATAAATGTAAGAAACTTAATCAAGCATAGATCTCATTTCGGATTCAGAAAATGATATTTGATATCATATAATGATATTACGCGCTTCGCGAATAAGTGCTGTTGTATAGACGATATTAGCTTTCTTAGGCGGCGGCAGAAAATAACAACCGGAAGAGGGAGGGGGGGGAATGTTTAGGGATGCAAAAGGTAACATCCCTCCATCTAATTTTCTTATACATGTAGAGTAGGTAGGTAGGTTTTCGTTTATGCAAAGAGAGGCACAAAAAAAAAAAAGAGAAAGTTGATAATAAAATCTCTTATGGGGAGATAATAATTGAAGATTAGACATGGAAATTAAATGCGGATATTTAAATGATTTCAATCATTATTTTAATAAAAGTTTATTGAGGAAATATATTAAAGTTATGTTTTTAAGGAGAATGAGATTTGATTGAGATCTTTCTTTAGTGTGAGTTCAAATATTAAACTGGGAGTAGATAAAATAGAAAAATTTTAAAGGGAAAATTAATAAAAATCTCCTCTCAATGAGAGAGAGAGGTTAGAGTTGATGACAAAATGTCAATATTGATAATCTCAAAGAGGTGCGGGTTCGGACTTCACGCAGTCTGATGAATATTTATTAACTTTGCCCATCAACCGTAGGTTGGATAGATAAAGTTAATGTAATCGTAAAAAAAATCAAAATTTTCTGAAGCAGCCAAAATGCGTTTTGAGGTTCCCTGAATCCATTTAGGAAGTTTTTGGCATGATGTCTGTGTGTGTGTATGTCTGTGGTAATTTTTTTTCGTCAATGAAATCTCAAAAACTATTCATTCAATTGTTTTGAAATTTTGCACCCATAAACTAGGGGTAGAGGCCAAGAACTGAAAAGCTTTTGGTAAACATCGGATCATTAGGGGGCGCTCTAGAGTGGGGGGGCAATATTTTTTTCTTACATAACCCATAATTTTTTTTATATATTCAGAAACTAGACTTTCGCCCGAGTAGAATGATATATAATATTTGTATCCTAATTAGTCATAAATTTGTTAAAAAATCATTTAAATTCGAAAATTGTGCATAGCAACAGAGCAAAATCAAAACAAATAAACAAACGCGTTGCGTTTTCTTTGAATAATGGGGGGGGGGCAAAGTTGTGCGCTCGGCTTAGTCCGACCCTTTATTTATATCATTTCAATTCCAAATGTAGCGCGCCTACCTCCTATACCAAACGTCGCGGGTTCGGACCCAGGCAGTCCGATGATTTTATTTAAGCCATTTGGATACCAGATGGCTTAAATAGAAATGCCTGAACCCCAAATTGATGTATTAATTACAACGGTTATCGTCAAAGTCTTATATGCCCTAAGTTAACGAAAAGACTGAGATGTGTGTGTGAATGTGAGTGTGAATGAGAAAAAAGTGTGAATTAAAAAAAAAAAAATTCCAAATGATATAAATATTATGCCTGGACTCCCATAAACAATACATGTTATATAATGAGTATCGTATACGGTAGAATATACTGTACTAACAAGTAAGATGCCGAATGGACTAAAAAAAAAATTAATAAAATAAAAAAAATATTTAAAATAAAGTTGGGATGTGCAAAAAGGTCGAGTTCCATTATTATAAAAAAATGCTGTTTATTCCAAGCCTAATGTTTCGAATTATTTATACCTTCTTCACGTTTTAAAAAAAGAAGAATATAAAAAGGTGTGTACTGAATGTACCGGTATATGTAGGTAGCTAATTACATCACTGAAACTTTTCAAAAATATAGAGATTGTTGACTTTTTTACTTTCTCTTACCTCTATATTATGTTAATATATAGAGAGAAAGTATTGGTTTCATGTCACAAATTCGATGTCGAGATTTTGATGGAAATATACGTTTTGGGGTCCCTTGAGTCCAAAAAAGTGGTTTTCGCGACATGGTCTGTCTGTGTGTGTGTGTGTGATGTTCAATTTTAAGCATGAAGGAATTGGGCTAGGAGGTTGAAATTTTAGATTTAAGTTAGGCACCCCCCTGGAACGTGACACGAAGCTTTTAAACAAAATCGGAGAAAGAGTACTATTACTTTACTGATGTACTTTTTCAGTTTTTTTTTTTTTTCGATTTTCTCAAAATTCGCTTCAAAGATTTTGATTAAAATTCAAAAATCAATATTTTTTAGATGCTCTTTAAAATGTGTATTCTCATTTTGCCATTGAAATCTTCTAAAGACCACTTTACTCTTGTACTTCATATGAAAGATAGAAGAAATAGTTACCATGGAAACAAAATATAAAAATTTTCTTATACTTATCAATTTTACATTTTGAATTCTAATATACCGGCGGAAACTAAATATATCTCGACCCGAAAAATCTTTATTAAAATAACTGAGACTCTCTCCGTGGCCGAGAGTTTAGAGATGTTGACAAAAGTCAATATTGATCATCTCAAAGTCAAGGGTGCGGGTTCGGATCTCCAAGCAGTCCGTAAATCATTTGAATACCTAATGTGTTAATAAATATATATGGATACGTTTCACACGCTTGTTCCTCTGGGCCACCTAATCGAAATTCAGCCATGCTTCATAATTACATCGGCTGTGTAGGGGCACCCCCTCTTGCCAAGCCCCTCCCCTCCCTCCCCCTTTAAAATATTAACTAATCCAAGGGGTAAAAATGGTAAAAATCTGGTGTGACTGGTCGCACACCAGACAAATTTCGGTAATTGAAAGTTATGTCCAGTGCTTGTAACTCCATATTTTTTTAAAATCAGGGGTCTCAAAAAGGTGTATTTTCATCTTGAGATGTTAGCATTTTATAAAACAGTTGAGAATGATCCACAAAAAAGACTGATAATAATATCCAAAATTTTCTGATATTGGGAGATGATTTATCAATAAATAAAAAAATAACCCCGTCTTTAGAGGAGTTCTGCTTTATTTTATCCCCCCCTTCTTTTTTTAAACAACTGTTGTTGATCCCTGTTGGTTGTTATTTTGATGGGCCATTTAAGCAAAAATTAAATCAACTTTTTTTTTTTAATGGACAAGAAAGAAACAACATTTCTTTATCGACTTTCTGTTTGTTATCTAGTAGTATTTCTTTTATATGCCTCTTTTTTCTTTTTTTCTTTTTTCTTTTATGTTGGACATCTTTAACCACCAAAACGTTAAACGATCAAAATCACAGCCGCCACTTTAAATAAAAAAAGTTTTGAAAGGTTGGTTTGATTGATTAATTCGTTATTTAATGACATCAAATGTCGATGTTAAAAGCATAAATTAGATTTCATTTCTTCTTCGTTTGTTTAACAACAAGAAAAACTACAAAACAGTTTGACTGAGCATTTACCACTCTCTAGCTTTTAACTTCTTTAAAGGCCGGTTGCTTCACAACTAATTAACTACGGTAGCTATCCCTCGGGTAATCGACATGACTTAGGAGTCTTTTCTGTTTGTTTAGCTTTCTTCAGAACCTTAAATTAAAATTATACCTTGTAACTCAAGGGTCGCGGGTTCGGAACCCAGGCAGTCCGATGATTTTATTTTAGCCATTTGGATACCAAATGGATGTATTAAATCATGTTTGTTACAAGTTTTTTATTATTATAATAAGTTTATTTATCGAATTACCTCTTACATTTCATTGATATACGCCTTCTTTTTTCTTATATACATATTATACTCAACATCTTATACACAAATTATTGAATGAATTTAAATAAAAATAAGAAAA
>JAKCPI010029713.1:0-34941 GCA_023213315.1 Euborellia annulipes | reverse complement strand
CTAAAATCAATGAATGAGAACGTGTTGAGGTTATTTTTTTTTTTTTTTTTGAAATTTAATTTCTCATGTTGACTTTTAAAGGTCAAAAAGACTGGCATTTAGCTGGTGTCTGGCATTGTTAATATTATTTATAATTAGACGTCACTAATTAAACATTTTTAGTCTCAATATTTTTTTAATATTCAATTGAATTACAAAAAAAAAAAAAAAAAAAAAAAAAAATTATTTATAAACATTATTTATTTTTTTGGCATATTTTAAATTCCCTTTTCGTAAATAAATAATAAATTTTTTCTTTTATTAAAAAAAAAAAAAAAAAAAAAAAAAAAAAAAAAAAAAAACTTTTTAGAAAATATTTTATTATTTTTAATTAAGTTTGATTAAAATAAGAAAGAAAGAAAGAAAGAAATTTTAATACCAAAATTGTGAAGTTATATATATATAATATATATATATATATATATATATATATATATAAAGAACGATAACGAAAGAGAGAGTTACGTTAATTAAACTTTTTTTTTTTTTTTTTTTTATTTTTTTTTTTTTTTTTTTTTTTTTGTTAATAGTTAGAGTTTATTTCTTAATCAATCTTCTATATATATAAATTGGAGTGTGTCAAAAATCTGTCTGTCCAACTGTTGGACCAAATTCTGAAATTTTGATTATAAAAAGACCATCAAAAAGAAAATAACGGGGTTGCCGAAAAAGACTGTGTGAATGGAGAAAACTGTTAAAAAAAAAAAAATAAAAAAAAAAAAAAAAAAAAATTAAAGTAAATTAATTTTAATATTTAAATCTCTCAAATGAAAAATGATAAAATATAATATATAATTGATTTTTTTTTATAGTAAATTATTGTACTAGAACGAATAAATAAATAAATATAGGTTTATCTGTAAAGAAATTTGTGTGAAAAGAAATTCCGACGATTATTTATTGATCAGTTTGAATTTTTAAAAATCTTTTCCCTTTTTTGTATTTGTGTGTGTGTGTGTGTGTGTGTGTAACAAACCCCATACGCACCATTCGGGGAGATTAAATATTTGTGAGAGAAAAGAGTTTAAAAAAAAAAAATAAAGTTTATATTTCACAAAAATAATCTCCGTTTTTTTTTTCTGAATTAAAAAAAAAAAAAAAATAGTAACTATTTGATTTGTTTTTGCCCTTTTTTTGAAGAAGTTCCAACAAGTTGTTAATGCCAGAGTGAGAAAGACCTAGTTTCTCTTTTCTTCTTCTCTTCTACTTACTAGTGTATAATTAATTGAAATATATTATTGTTGTTATTAATATTATTACTAGCCGCGCCGCTCCGCCTCGCGTCTAGCCAGGGGGCTACGCCCACCTGGACCCCCACCGGGGGACTCTCGCCTTTTTCTTAATTATAAAAAGAAAATTATTACTACGTATTCCATTCCAGAGACTGCTTAAGGATTTGTTTACATTCATAGAATACACAAATGCAAAGATTACATAGATCTTACTCTATACATTTCCTAATGGAGAAATCGTAACTTTAGGGATTAATAACTCAAAAAGTTATAAGAATTTCGGCACCCGAGTATTTTTCCTGGATTTCCTTTATAAGACTACAAAATTTCGTTTCAAAATTCCAACGGGAAGTTGGTCAAACAGAGCGTGACAGACGGACACTCCGCTATTATTATATATAGATTCCTCAAAAGGAGTCCGTGCTGAGGGACCCCTCCTCAACTAGGACATCCTCCAGAACATAAAAGAGGTTGGATAAAAGGAACCAGCAATAAGGATTAGTTCACTAGCTAGAAACGAAAAACGCAGGAGGAGGAGTTAGAGATAGGAAATAATGTAACTTCACGGGATGCCGGTAGATGGCTGGTCGGTTGTGTGTCTTCGTGCACGAAATCACCTCGTGTAAATAAACGGTGATTTCAAATAATAATCACTGTTTTAATGATCAAATTTCATTTAATAAATTTTGTATTCTTAAGAAAAAAAAAAATTTTCTTTTTCAAGGGGTGTTATAAATAATGAATGAATTCTCACTAACAAAATGTGAAGTCTTAACGGCCGGTTAATGGACTTTTGAGGGTAACAAAAAAAAAAAAAAGGAACGCAGTTAATAATTGGTGTATTATAGGTTATATAGAAGGGACTTGGGGGCAATTACAGGTCGCCCTTTTCTCTCTCGTTGAAAGCCCTAGAAAGACGCCATTTCGGCTTAGAAAATTTAATTCCCTTCTTTCTTCTGAAAAGCCAAAGCAAAAGGAGATTTCTTCGTTGTTGTTGTTGTTGTTGTTGCTAGAGCTTCACTTCATGTAGCCACCACCATCTCTCTCTCGCTCTTTTTTTTTTATCGTTTTCTTCTTGTAAGTCGACCCCCTTTTTTTCGATATCATGCGATGTAAATATTGAATTTCACATTTATTATTCTTTTTGTATAGGCTTTCTTTCGAATGTATTTTAAGGTTCTAAGGTTAGTCAAAGTGTCATATTACTACTCTTCTTTTCTCTATCTATATACAGTCAAATAAAGATTTTTTTTTTTTTATTATTAATTAAACACTTCCTTCCTGTTTATTATTAACCTAAAAGCTTTTATTAGTTGGCCTATATGAGCGAATAATAGGAAAAGTTTCTGAAATTTCAATGTAATAATGAAATTCACAGCAAACTTTGGAATCTCGAAAAAAAAAGAAATTTTTGTTCCGCATCACCTCCTAAACGATATCTTATAAATAATATTTAGTTTTCGAAAAAAAACAGTATAAAAAAATCCTAGGCCGCCTGTTGCGGACCCTTGTTTTTTTTTTTTACCATGGGCTATATCTGGCTCATTAAGAAATACTCAAAGTTATATATAAATCTCGTAAATATATTAAAGAAAAAGAAAATTTAATTATATAAAAATTTTTATTATTTTTCATTTGTGTGATTTAATTATTAAAATTAATTGATTTATATTATATTGAACCCAATGCACCCCTATGGGAAAGTTTTTTGACCCTCTCCATTTGTGGATATGGTAATCCGAGTATTTTTCTGAATTAACAATAATAATTTATTGAATTCTTCCCCTACCTTATTTGGGAATCGATACATATATTTGATTACATTACATGTGTAAAAATTCAAATTCCAAAATTTGATCCGCTCATCTCTTATCAGTCACTAATCAGTCTTCTTTGATTTCAACCTCTTTTTGAGAAATATTTGCAGGCCTTTACATCCCCGTGCTAGAAATTTTTCTGAATTCTATTTCATTTCAAATTTCAAAAATGGACGGACGGATAGACTGACACTCCTATATACAGATGTTTTATTATAATATGACAAAAACAATTACAAAATATAAGTTCTATACTTATAAGTTCTGAATTCCTCCCCTACTTTATTAAGGATTCGGGGATCGATACATATATTTTATTACATTACATGAGTAAAAATTCAAATTCCAAAATTTGATCCGATCATCTCTTATCAGTCACTAATCAATCTTCTTTTATTTCAACCTCTTTTTGTGGAATATTTGCATCCGGTAATAAAGGCCTGCCTTTACATCCCCGTGCTCAAAATTTTTTCTGAATTCTATTTCATTTCAAATTCTAAAAATGGACGGACGGTTAGACTGACACTCCTATATATAGATGTTTTATTATATGACAAAAATTATTACAAAATATAAGTTCTACTTCCGGTTATCGAATTTACTTCAAAAGTTGATATAGATTTTATAATTTAAAGTGTAAAAGAAACACACTATCTAATTTCTCCTTGTGTCTATTTAAGATATCGTGTCCACACACACACACATACTAAGAATGTTCTTTTTATTAGATAAATAAAAAATAAAAAACACAAGTTGATATGTTTCAATATATTGTATAAACACTTGGATTGTTTAATCAAATCAAGTATTATATTATATGACGTCATTGATTTATTTGTGTCAGTGAGAGAGGACAATTGAAACATCTATCCCTTTAACTCCCTCCCCCCACCCTTTACAGTAGTACGTGCTGCAGATGGGTCTCCTAATCTCTGTCAAAGAGGGGTGGGGGAGTGTGGCGTGACCAATCGTCTCACAAGGAATTAGATCCGGGTGGGTTAGAGCAATAACAACGACAACAACAACAACAACATGACCGAAATTTGACACGAAAAGGGATCAGAGGGTGAAATTATTATAAAAAGTGAATTATTTCTTGGAGAAAAAAAAAGAAAGAAAAAAAAAAAAAAACTAATATCAGAAGAAATATCTCTGTCTCTTTTTTTGCTTTAGGGTAAATAAAATGAACTTGATACTTTTAGATATACGTATACCACCACACAATTTTATTAACTTTCTAAAAATTCTTTTATATTACAATTGAATAAGGAGAGAGGGTGTTGCTGTGCCCTATGGAGGGGGCGTTAAAGATTTCTTTTTTTTTTTTTCGTTTTTTAAGTATAACTTCTGAACCACTGAACCGATTGACATGAAATTCGCTCCAGGCCTAGAGGATATTGTCCTAATTTTCATAATTGAGTTTCAAAAGATTTCGTCCAGAGGAAGCTGAGAAAAAAAAACTTGAAACGCAATTTTTTTTTTTTATTTTTTACGAATAAATTCTGAAATAAATTTTTTACGAATAAACTCTGAACGGATTGTCATGAAATTCGTTCCAGGTCCAGAGGATATTGTCCTAATTATCATAATTGAGTTTCAAAAGATTTGGTCCAGAGAAAGCTGAGAAAACCAATAATAATTTACCACCCATTTTTATCTTTTTTTCAATTGTTACGAATTCTGAAACCAGTAAACCGATTATCATGAAATTCGCTCCAGGACTAGAGGATATTGCCTATTATCATAATTGAATTTTTTATCATAATTGAGTTTCAAAAGATTTGGTCCAGAGGAAGCTGAGTAAAAAAATTTTGAAACTTTTTGTTCATTTTTTACGAGTAAATTCTGAACTACTCAACGGATTGTTAGGAAATTTGCTCCAGGTCTAGAAGTTATCGTCCTAATTGTTATAGCTGAGTTTCAAAAGATCTGGTCCATAAGAATCTGAGAAAACCATTGTTCATAATAATTTACCGCCCATTTTTACCGCTCCCTGCGGGCCGATTAACTTTTGGTTTTAATAACTTCATAAGCTTATTTCGGACTTCAAATTTGCGAAATCTCATCCTAATCCGATGAGTAGTTCTTGAGATATAAGCTTTTTTGCATTTCTGAGGTCTATATGACCTGAAGCGTAAATATATATATATAATATTTTTTACGATCCTAATACTTTCCTTTTATATTACAAAGAAAAGCGAAATAAATAAAATTTTTATATAATTCCGAAAAAAAATTTTTTAAATATTTTATTTCACTCTGTGAATGATGATTGTTAGTAGCGAGAGTATTTGTTTCAGTTTTTTTTTTTTTTTTTTAAGTCGAGGAAATTGTCACTAATTCATGAGGGCCGACTCAGGTGAAGTCCCGAGGGAGATTGCGGGACGAACTGGCTGGCAGCAGTAGCAGCACCGAAAAGGGTGGTGGGGGAGGAACCCTCCCCCTACCCCTCCCTCTTTCTCTCTCACACACACAGACACACAAACCCCTTGGGCCGACTCCATCAAACCCTTAGCAGCAGCCTCCAGGCTTCTCTCTCTCTCTCTAGTCGTCGTCGTCTTCATTAATTTCAATTTACATTTCGCGTCGTTGTCGTTGTCGTTGACTATCCAATCACAAAGTGATGGGTCAAGAAAAAGAAAAAGATTTTTTTTTACTCTCAAATACATGAGATACATTATATTAATTATATTTTCAATTTAATTAAATATTAATATTTATTAAAATGCTGAGAAAAAAAGTTGGCACAGCCGGGAGTTGAACCCGGGATCTGCGGATTTATACTTATTATGCCGGGAGTTGATGCAGGGCATGCTAAGTATAAATCGGCAAATCCCTGGTTCAACTCCCGGCTGTGCCAACTTTTTTTCTCAGCCTTTTTATTAATATAAGTATTGTCTTATATTTTTAAACTAAATTTTATTGAAATTCAATTGTTAATTAATTAATTTATAATAAAAAATATCTAAATTAATTAGGAAGAAATAAAATTATTTATTGAATAATAATTGTAAGATTGTGTTACATGAGGTTTATTTATTTTTTTTTTTTCAAGAATTTCTTATTTTATTTATGCAAAACTAACGATCTAAAACTCTAAATGCACTTAACGTTTATTTGATAACACTAATATTTTGTTGCTCCACAAAATATGACACGCATATCGCCGTCAATTTTATTTATAGGCCTACTGTATTTATTTATCCCCTTTCACTCTGCATATTAGAAGAAAACTAGTGAATTTTCAATTTAAATAAATCTCAAAATTTATTGAAATTCAATTCTTAGTTAATTAATTAATTTAAAAAAAAATAAATATTTTGTGTGAATTAATTAGAAAGAAATAAAATTTAATTTATATATTCAATAATTAATTAATTATTGCATAATAATTGTAAGATTTTATTCTTAATTGTGACACAATGAACTCTGAAACTAAATGACCATTTTTTTTTTTTCAAGAATTTTCTGATAGTAGTTTTATTATTATGTAAAACTAATTCTAAAACTCCAAAAAATGATCTTTTAAACATAATCGTGTTTAGAACAATGATCCATTTTATCAGTATGTATATTTCCTTAACACTTTTTTTTTTTGTTTTAATTGAATTATAATTTTTTTGTTGTTATTCACTCTTAAAAGTCCCCCCCCTCCACTCGGGTCTCATCTCACCGCAACCTGTCATAGGAGATTTAACCTCAAAACATTTTTCTCTCTCTCTTTTCTAAAATAAAATTCAAAAAAAAAAAAAAAAAAGTATAATATATTGCAATATATAACAAAAACAAAGAATAATTAAATTAGAATTTTCTTTTTTTTTTTTATTTCTAAAAATAACATTTTTAATCTCTGCTTCACTCTTGGGGGATTAAAATAATGAAATCCCTTTTTGGGACTGGGAGAAAAATTTGTTTCTTTAAAATTTTATTAATAAAGCTCAATTTGAAATATATTTATCCTATTATGTCGTTAGATAAAAAAAAAATACTGATGTGGACACCATTTGTGAATTTTATATTAGTGTTATTTTTGATTAATATAGACAAAAAGACTTTATACTAAATTTTTAAAGTGAAACTTTTATTTGATCCTCTCAAATTTTTTCGCTCTTCTATCAGGATGGCGCGTTACAAGCCGTGACGCTACAAGCCATGACGTCACAAGCAGTGACGACAAAAATAGGAAAGTTGAAATTTAATATATATGACGAATTATACAAAAAATAATTGTGAGATTTAATTATTCAGTTTTTAAATTGATAAAATATAATTTTTAAAATAATTTAAAATGATTCAAATCTTCAATATTGTTCTCAGTTTTTAACATGCATCTATTGATTTCCCATTTTCCAATTATTAAGTTAAAATTAAAAACGCGATTTTAATACCCTTAATTGAATAATTTTCTGAAAATTAAACGCCTACGATCCGAAAAAAGTTTCACTTGCATCGTGCTTTCATAAAACCACACAATGTAATTTTTTTTTCAAAGAATATAAATAAATTTAAAAAATTATGGTTTTATGGTGACCTCACGAGTTTATTTATTTTTAATAGAGAATTAGATAAAAAAAAAAAGAAATCTCTGTAGAATAAATTTGGTGGTCCAGAGGGCCATTGAGGACCATTTAACTGCTCTTGTTTCTAGAGAACGTGCGGGGGCGGATTTAATGTTTTGTGGTTAACCAGTGAGTGAGAGAGAGAATGAATCCCTTGGATCTAATTCACAATTGTCTCAAGTGGCAAAGCTATACACACACACACACACACACACCCACACACACACACACACACACACACACACACACACACACACACACAGGAGGATTTGTTCTTCTATGACAACAAAATCATCATTAAAAGATCATTAAAAAAAAATATTTTATAATTTGTATAATCCACCCTTAGGCTGCCGTTGTATATAAATGAAAAGAGAATACTATTTAAAAAAATAAAAAGCACTAGGTTATGATTATAACCTAGTTTTTTTTTTTTTTTGGAGTTTAGGCTTTCACTTTATAGTGTTTTTTGTTGTAAAATCCCTGATGATTATGATGATGATGAGGGTAACGAAATACACATTAAGTGTTGAAAATGTTAATTTTTAATAAATGTTTGAAACTTATAACTTAGTGTTTTTAAAGCTTTTTTTTTCAATTTCCATTAGAAACTTTCTCTTAATATTTATAATTATTGAAAAATCTTTGAAACTTATAAACTAGTGTTTTTAATTTTTTTTATTTTTTTTATTTTAATAATCATTGAAAATTCTCCAAATTTTTTTTTTAGTTCTTTTAGAATTTTTGAATAAAAAAATTTCTTTTATCAGATGGATGGAAAAAATTACATGCGATTATTTGTTTAGGATGGGACAAGTGACACCCTTAAACTAGTGTTTTTTTGTTGCAAAACCCCTGATGTCGAAATACGTGTTAAGTGTTGAAAATGTTAATTTTTAATAAATATTTGAGAAACTTATTACCTAGTATTTTTAAGGTTTTTTTTTTCAATTTTCATAGAAACTTTCTCTTAATAGTGATAATTATTGAAAAATTTTATTAATTTTTATTTCTAAAAGAACTAAAAAAAAAAAAATTGAAAAATTTTCAATAATCAAAAATAGTAGGCCTATATAAGAAAATGAAAAAAAAGTCTAAGGTGAAAAAAAAAAAATTAAAAAAACAGGGTTATAAATTTCAAATTTTTATCTTTTTAATTTTGTTTATTATCAATTTTTATTAAGTACCCAATTTTTGTAATATAATATCTCATGACTGTTAGATTATTTTAGTTTAAATTATTAAATTTTCAAAAAAAAAAAAAAAAAAAAAAAAATCCGTCAACTAGTTTCAGAATTTATGCGGATTGTTAGAAATTTAAAAAATAAAAAATTAAAATAAATCTCATAATTATTTTTCTTTAATTAATTATTTAATTAGAATTTTTTATTTTTAGCAGATAAAATTTCATTAATCATATAAATTTAACTTTCTATTTATTACTTAGAAACTACTTGACGGATTTTCAAGTTTTGTTTCAATACCAATAGAAAAAAATCTCATAAATTAAGATTTTATTTTCATTTCTACGTACGTCACATGCGTTAAACATATTCTGAATATTTAAGTTTTTTTTTTTTTTTATTACGAAAATAAAATTATTAGAGAAGGGGGGGGGGAAGAGAAATCAATGATTATAACAAAAATTATTGAATAAGTTTTTTTTATAATAATATAAATTTTTTTATTGTAGTAACCTCTATAAAATATGGAAAAGTTTTTTTTTTTTTTGTTTTAATTAAGTTCCATTTTAACATCCCAAAGTGACAAGAGCTTTACGACAAGTGCCTGCATGTGTGTGTGTGGTTTAAACTTTTCACTGCTTCGTTGATCCCAATCGGATCAAGTATTAAGTTCAAGCCGCATTAATTAACAAACTAATCACAAAATTTTTTTTTGTTTTCCCCCCCCTCTCTCCCTCATTAATACTTGTAAGGGATTTGTCGTTGAAATGTTTAATAAAATGAGTGAGAGAGAGAGAGAGTGGGAGATTTGTTGGTAAAATTATTTTAAATAAATCAAAAAAAAAAAAAAGATTGTCAAAACTTTCCTTTAATATTAATTAGAAAATAATCAAATAAAGAGAGAGAGAAAGGGATGAATATTTATTTTAATTTTCAACGTTTCTAATCTATTTTCAAAATATTAATATTAATTTCACTAATGTATTCTATGGATTATATTAAAATTTACTTAAAAGAGGTTATAATATCTATATATATATTTATATATGATCTACATCCCCTTGATTGATTGACAAAGTGAAGTTAGCTCATTTTTTTGATTTGTTTTTTTGTTTTTTACTAATTAAGAAATAAAACAATTATATTTTAATTGATTAATATTCTAATCCATTTTCAAAATCTATTTATATGATTCGCTCTGTCTGTCTGTCTGTCCACGCTCTATTTGGCCTAATAATTTCGAAATCAAATTTTTTTATTGCTTAAAGAGAATCTTCTAGAAATTACAGGAAAATTATTTTCATCCCGAAATTTCTATAACTTTGTGAGTTAATAATTAATTAATTAATTAAAACCCGCAGTTGTCGGTGATACTCATTATTTTAATACAAATTTCATTTCTTTTCGTTGTTTATAGTAAGTATCCGAGGAAGGCTTTTACCAAAGCCGAAACGTCAGCTGTTAAAATATATTTTTATAAAGAAAAAATTTTTGGCTGCATTCCTGATACAAATTCCACCAGCCATAAAATACACTTATACTAATGAAATAATAATGTTCTTTTCAGAAGAATTACAAACAGACTGACTGATAGATAATTTTTTTTATATATATAACCTATATCGATGTCTACTTTGTTGCATGTTTGTTGTTCCGACTTAACACTCGACTTAGAAAAAACGTGACTCGTATTTTCAACAATCAATTAATTCTTGAATTTTTTTTTTTTTTAAAGAGGTCCTTTGAAAAAAATTTTTTTCGCCATTGGAAGCATTGAAAAAGAAATAATGAGATCTAGAGAAAAGTTTTATTTTTTTTATTTTTATAGTATGTATATACACACACACACACACACAATACCTAGATTGAAAAGAAAGAGAAAGAGTTTTTACAAATAGGAATCGGTTTTTTTTTCTTTCGCCCCCCCCCCCCCTCACCCTTTCTCAACTTGCAAATAGGACAAATAGTCAAACAGACTCCTCAAGCCTTTAATTTGTAGACAGAGAGAGAGGAAAAAGCCTGAATCGATGTTAAACATTCCAAACAAACTCTGTGTCGTTGAGATCGTTTTCTTTACCACCCCCCCCTCTTCCTTTAAAGACACAAAATATCCTCCATTTCATATTGAATTGGAAAACAAATAAGGGGCTTTAAGGTTTAAGGGTGTCTATTTTCACCTGTATGGGACTATTCCAATATCAAATATCTTTAAACTGTCCGCCTTTGGCGGGCTTTGTTTTTCTTCAACTGTACGAACTCACTCTCTTATTAAAAAAAAAAAAAAAAAAATTACCAGTTTATTTGTTAAAATAATATTTTGTTTTGATATTACAAATACCTATCCATATATTCCTATGAGGAGCAAAGAAAAAAATAAATTTAATTATTTTTATTATTTATAGAACACAATGGGATTTATAGGGGAATTTGCTACCCTTAATCTTAATTAATTTATACCCCTTAGATTCCTTCTGTAAAATTCTCTATTAAAAAAAAAATTGGAAATCCGTCCAGTAGTTTCGGAGTTTAAGCGTTATTTGTAAAAAAAAAAACAAACTATATTTTGTGAAATTTATAGTAATGGAAAAAATAAATATTCCGCATTTTTAATTCAAAAATAATTAGATAAAACAAAATAATGAAATTTCAGAGCAATATTTAGATTTTTTAGATTTTAAATAAATATATAATTAATTATCAAATAATAATTGTGTGATTTAATTCAAATTTCTTTTTATTTTAAATTGCCTTCGAGTTTTAATGAAAAAAGTCAATCGGCTTGCAATTGAGTAAGGGAATCTGAAAGAAATAGATCAGATAAGAAGTTATTCTTATTCTCTTTGGAATAATTTTTGGAATGAGAGCAGCCGCGTTAAGGGAGACCATTTTAAATGTTATTATATATTATGTATCTTTTATAAAAGCATAAAAATATATAAATATAGGCTATTAGAGGATCGGCTGTTAGACTAGCCTGCCATCTATTGCAAGAATGCTGAACTAATTTGACAGTTGATTTTTAAATAAATCATCTAAGCTTATTTTAAAAATTTCTTAATTAATATGTGATTAATAATAACAATAAATTCATTTTTAAATTTAAAAAAAAATTAAAGATTATTGGGACAGATTGTTTTTTTGTATTTGCTTGATAACAAAAAAATTAATTACGATAATTTTCAAAAAAAAGCTCGATTAATTCGGAGCTGGAATCACTTATCGGATAAAGATGCCACTTGGTAGGTATTAAAATATTTTTAGTGAATCGGTCCCCAAAGAGCCGCTCAATCTACCATCTTCTGGTAGTAAATCTAATAATTAAGATTCAATTAAGTACTCCTTTGAGAAGAGAAATTGGCAACATTTATTTATTTATTTATTCAAATTGAAAATTAATTAATTTATTTATTAACATTGTAAATTACATTGCAAAGTATAATTTTCCTCTTTTCTTAAAGTTTCTTCTCATTTTATATGTATTTTAATATAAAATGAAACGACTTGCTAAAACAAGTTGATAGGAGAACGTTAAGGTATTTACTTTAATTTTAAACCAAACATAAATTTCTTCTCTAATAATAATAATAATAATAATATTCCTTCAACTCATTTCATTCACACGAGAGAGAGAGTGAGAAAATGTTAGAGTCTGTCCTAATAGAAGAAGAAGAAGAAAATGGAGGAGGAAATCGTCATTGGAATGGCGGCGGCGGCGGCAAAATGGAGGACTTTTATCAAAAGGATTTCCACCCCCCACCCCCACCCCCCACCATTATTCAGTCAATAGGCCCTCTTCTTATTCAACCACCGTGTTTTTTTTTTTCTTTTTTATGGATAGATAATTTGACTCTTTGTATGTCGTCATTTGAATGAGAGGAGAGAGAAAAAAAAAAGTGTTGGTGTCAAGCAATAACAATTATTCTCAATGAGATCAAAATTAACTCCTTTATTAAAGAGAAGGGGGTCAATTCTTCTTAAATAGAAATATAAGAGAGATTAAGATTTTAAATATTTGAACGCCCCATTGTGGATTGACAAGAAATTTCGTGGTCTCAGAATATAAATAAACAAGTAGTTTCTGATTTAATAAATTACAAAAAAAAATTGAAATTCAATTAAAATTTTTCTCTAATATTAAAACTATATGGTGTGACAGAGCACAAGAAAGTACGTAACCCGCCATTTTTTTTTTTAAATTTTTTATAACTTTTTTATCTAAAGCTTTGGGTTTCTCAATTTAAAAATTTAATTACAAAGTTAGCTAGTAGCGCTCATGGCACAGTGATAGAGTATTCGCCTCTTGCGCTAGAGTTCAAGGGGTTTGCATTCCGTCTCATTCTGCGACAAAATTTTATTTCAATTTAATCGACTATCAATCAATTGAATGTGTTTTATATAATAAAAAAAAAACAAATGAATTTAAAAGATGTAGACTAAGTAGATTTTAAGGTCTAATTTATCAAAAAAAAAAAAAAAAAAATCGCTTAGTGGTTTCTGAGTTAATAAATAAAAAAAAATTTTGCAAAGTAGTTTCTGAGTTAATAAATAAAAAAAAAATTCGCAAAGTGGTTTCTGAGTTAATAAATAAAAAAAAAATTTGCAAAGTAGTTTCTGAGTTAATAAATAAAAAAAAAAAATTCGCAAAGTGGTTTCTGAGTTAATAAATAAAAAAAAATTTGCAAAGTGGTTTCCGAGTTAATAAATAAAAAAAAAAATTCGCAAAGTGGTTTCTGAGTTAATAATTAAAAAAAAATCGCTTAGTGTTTCTGAGTTTATAAATAACAAAAAAATTTGCAAAGTGGTTTCTGAGTTAATAAATAAAAAAAAAAAAAAGAATATTGAAATTAAATCTCACAATTTAAATTTTTCTCAAATATTAAAATTAATTTAAAAAAAAAATAAAATGGTGTGACAGAGCACAGTACACAACTTTCAATTTAGCAAGAAAGTTGTGTGGAACCAGTTGGAGCAGATTTTTTTTTTCCAAATGCAAAGATAAAGAGAAATTAATTTTCCCTCTATTTTATATTTCATATAATAATATCTTTATGCTAATATTAATAAATTTTTCATTCATTTTATAAATGTAATGATTCTATTGATATGCAAATGTAACTTAAATAAATATATATATTTTTTTATATTATTATTCTAATATATACATATTCATTTGTGAATTTTCACTGTTTAATGTAAATAGAGGATTTACTCTAATGTTTCAAATTTTATTTTTATCGCCTGGATGGCGACCGAAACGCTTCGGCTCTTCTTCTAACATTTAACAAGAAATTAAATTAAAGTGTTTTTTTTTTTTTTTTTTTTTTTTTTTGTAGGCTATTTAGGGTTTTTATGCCATAATTTAAAGCTTTTCCCTCAAATAAAAAACATTGTGTGGTTTTATGAAACCACGATGCAAGTGAAACTTTTTTTTCGGATCGTAGGCGTTTAACTTAAAATTTTCAGAAAATTATTCAATTAAGGATATTAAAATTGCGTTTTTAATCTTAACTTAATAATTGGAAAATGGGAAATCAAAAGACGCATGTTAAAAACTGAGAACAATATTTATTTAGTATTTGAATCATTTAAAATTAATTTAAAAATTATATTTTATCAATTTAAAAATTGAATAATTAAATCTCACAATTATTTTTTTTATAATTCGTCATATATATTAAATTTCAACTTTCCTATTTTTGTCGTCACGGCTTGTGACGTCATAACTTGTAGCGTCACGGCCTTTGACGTCACGGCTTGAACCGACATGCTGATAGAGAAACGAAAAAATTTGTGGTGATCAAATAAGTTTCACTTAAAAAAAAAAAAAATAAAATAAAAAATTATTTTTTTCTGAGAGAGATCGAAGATGGAGCTCGGATTGGATATAGACAGACAAACAGACAGACGAATTGTCCGGCATTACATACAGTATATAGACCCCCTTTAAGATAAGAGGGTGTAGTATTTTTTTAATAAGCCAGATTTGTATTTTTATTATTAATTACTTGAGTTTGCCTGAGTTGAGAGAAAAATTACGGCACTTGATTAAGAAACGGCGAGGGTCCGCCACAGGCGGGCCCGCACCAGCTGGAGGGTGAGTCCATGGGGGCGGAGCAGCTTGCACAATTGAAATTCCAAAAACAGAGAAAAGAAAAAAAAATATTTTTCAAGGAATTCTAATTATATATTCAACATCATTTTATTATTATTATTATTATATATGCATCTCAATTTTCAATCAGAGGGTAACATGAACATGAACAGTTACTAAATTATGATATCATAATGGAGCTAATTATTACATATGCAAAGATCCTAGAGAGAGTAGAAATTGTAATTTTTCAACGGGGGGGGGGGGGGGAGGGAAAACGGGAAGCTATTATCAAAAGGGTGAATTATAGAGTTTGAAGGCGTACAAGAGAGAGAGAGAGAGAGACACACACACACACACACACACACACACAACGATAATATCATCATCATCATATCGAATTACTTTATATTTAGATTGTAATGACGAGGTCGTGATCGTAGTAGTAGGTAAATGGGTGATTTCAAAAAAAAAAGAGGAAAATATCTATCTGTGTGTGTGTGTGTGTGGGTTTTAATCAATAAATCTTAACGTTAGTCGATTTAATTCAATGACATTCTTCTATCATCTATTAAAAAAGTCTTTTTCTTAACAGTCTGTCCATTCATTGTTAGGCTACAGGTCACTTCGAATTTTTAGTCCGAAAATACTGAGGTATTTTTAACTATTTTTGGATGCAATCTTTTTTAAAATGAATTAAATTCATGAGTATTGTACTTAAGGTTGTTCGGGTAATACCCCGTAAGTCATAATAGAATCAAAATTTTTTTTTTAAATAAAATTAAAAATTTGAATGCCAAAATTCCTTATTATAATTTAGACGTGACCTATCATAGTTTATAATTGTATTAAGTTAATAATTTAATTACCAAAAATAATAAATGAATGACTTTTGACTTGAGCAGTTGTTCACGTAATATAATGATTGCATTCATCAGCTGTTTATTTTAAATCTTAAAAGCCTTCAATTTTATTTTATTTAATAAATTACAATGTTTAATGCAAATTAATTTAAACACAATGGACGATTTGCGAGAAAAAATATCGTAAAATAAAAAAAAAAATGTAACTGACATCGAGAAAAGACAATTATTTTATGCGACGTTGCCAGACTAGTCTGACTCGAGACTTCCTTATTTTTAAATATTAGAGACTGTCATTTTGGAGAATTTTTTGACTTTCTTGTTAAAATATCTTTAAAAGCGTTCAGCAGAAACTTTTGATTTTATGTTTAACGTATTCCTCGGAAGTGAATTGATAAAATATAAGTTTTTTGTTTTTGTGTCTATCGCAGAGGTGGCTATATAATTCGATATGTGTGCGTTTCGTCGATATTCGCCATAGACTACATGTTAAATTTCAATTTTTTTAAAATTATTTACACGATAACCCTGCGTCAGATCTGCTTCAAAATTTTATTTTAAACGTATGTGATAGTGATTAATAACATATTAAAAAATTAGCTTTTAATCTAATAAAGTGCTTTAATGTCCGAACAACCTTAATAGAAAGCTTTTTTTTTAAATTATGATTTATTAAAAAAATAATGAAAATTATTTTTTTATATTTATAGCCGCTCCGGCCCTATAATATATATTTATAAAATACATAAAACAAAAAAATTTTTTTTTCCCTTAGGGGCTTCTTTGTACAGTGGATAATAAAAAAAGCAAGGGTCCGCCGAAGTCGGGCTCAATCCATTTCAATCCATTTATAGAGGGGACCCAGAGGTTCAATTTTTTTATTAAAAATATTATTGTCATTTTTATGGATTGGTTACCGGTATGATTTCTGTCCCAGGATAGAAGAAACTCAACTTCATCAGATCTTAAATTGATTAATTTTTCTTTCGTGTATATAACCTCTTTCACTTTGTAATCACGCAGATTCTAAAAAAAAAAAATTCTATCTACCTAAATATTTACTAAATTACACCTACAGACGGCTACAATTTACATATAAAAATGTTTTTTTTTTTTTTAGATCATATCTTGAATTCAATTAAAAAAAAAAAATAAAAATAAAATAAAAATTGAATTTACTATGTGTTTAAAGAATTGTGTAAATTTTTATATAAAATCAACCTGGTGTCGTCATTTTATATTAATCAATTACAAATTAATTGTTTTATTTCTTAATTAGTTAAAAAAAAATGAGATAATTTCACTTTGTCTATCAATCAAGGGGATGTAGATCGTATATAAATATATATACAGCAAAGAATACAAAAATATTATCTATACATTAACTGTGGAAGAAATCGTAATTTTAGAAATCAACATGGAGCTGCCCGAGCTGGGACAGGTCTGTCTCTTCCTTTCTCTTTTCAACAGGCGTCAGACCGAGCAACGGGCCGGTCTGACCTATTTCTTCCGATCGTAAAAACGCATGTGGAGGGAAAGATAAAGGGAAATAATAAAGGCAAAGAAAGAAGAAGATAAATAAATATGCCTGGACCCCCACATACATGTATTAAAATAATGAGTATAAACTCTAAATGGCCTGAGATGCCGAAAGACTAAAATAAAAAAAAAAAATCCAGAATTTTCCACCCCATAAAAAAGCAATGCGTTTTTTCGCTTTCGAAAAAATAAACTCAATTAATTTTAATAATAAAATCTCTCAAATGAAAAACAATGGGAGTTAAAAAGAAACGTAAGCGTTAAAAAATGGTTTATTTATAATTAATATTTCTTATTAAGACAGATTGTGTATATGGTAATCTCGTCATATTTTTTAAATATCTAAATAATCCAATTTAATTTATAAAATTATTTTAATTCTTAAATTAAAATGACATTAAAATGAAATGGGATGACTTAAATCAAAGAGATGTAGATTGTATATAAATATTTCTAATAACCTCAAAACTATTCTAATCAAAAGGTTAATGCATTCTAACTTTTCTATTATTTAAGTTTTTTTTTTCTTAGTTAAATATTTTCGAGATTTATATATTTGAATTAGATATTAGTATTCAAAATATCTCTATTCTTGCCAGGGAGTTTCAAGACAAAAAATAGAAGAATTTTAAAAATTTAATTTAATAGAAAAGTTGGTAAAATGTCAGATTTATTTTGAGGTTATAATAATTTATATACAATCTACATCTCGTTGATTTAAGTCATCCCTTTCATTTTAATTTCATTTTAATTAAGAATTTAAAATATTTATATTATAATTTTATAAATAATTGGATTAATTAAATTTAAAATTGAATATTTAGATGGAATTTGAAAAAGAGCGACACAATTGGGCGGGTATTGAGGCTAACTTCAATAATAATAATAAAGCAAACAAATTTAATGTTTCTTTTTTTTTTTTACAGATGTAAAAAAAGAAAGGAGATGAAATTAAATTTTCTAATTGTGATCCCCCCCCCGCACCGCCCTGAAATTGACAACGGTGTTGGTTTTAATTTTCATATAATAAGATTACCTAAAAAAAAAAAAAACTTGCACCTCTTTTCTAATTAAATCCCAAGTGGAATTAAAAAAAAAAAAAAATAATAAAATTAATATCTAGAGCAAGTTAATGTATACTTGTCAAAACAAGAAAGGGAAAAAACAAACGAGTTGATGTTAGAGAAGTAATTTTTTATAAAATTTATATCATCAACTTTAAACATCTAATATACGACATAACCCTTTTTTTTTATTATTATCTAACCAAATAAATTAAATAAAAAAAAAAAAAGAATTATATTTAAATAAAAGAATATTTACGAATATCTGATTCTACATTAAAACATTATCATGTCACAAGTAATTAGGAGTTGTCCAACACTGATTAGTCCAAATATAACAGGTGTGTGATTCATCTTTTTTGTTTTTGTTTTATTTAATGCTCTAATGGAGTTCATTTTTTTTTTAATATTAAAAAAAAAAAAATCTTAACATTTCATATTAAAATACTGTAAATGCAAAATATTGTTTACATAACTTTAAAATGTCTTTTTCAGCATTAGAGGCCATTTAGTCCTCGTTTTTTTTTTATTAAATGCATACGACTCATTGCAAGATTAAAAATGAAAGGGGTGACTTAAATCTAAGAGATGTAGATCGTATATAAATATAAATATATATATATATATTATAACCTCAAAATAAATCTGACAGTTTACCAACTTTTTTTTATTAGAAGATTTTATTATTCTTTATATTATTATTATTATTATTATTATTATTATTATTATTTTTTTTTTTTTTTTTTTTTTTTTGAGATTTGAGGCATTAGTTGAAAAATGAAAATATAGGGAAGTGAAATTGTACACTAGGTTATTTGTTTCAAAATTATTTTATTGAAATTTAGTGTCGAAATACGTCAATAAAATAATTTTGAAACACATAACCTAGTGTATAATTTCAATCCCCCCAACTTAAACTTTTATCAAAAATAAACTTGTTCTATTTCAAAATTTTATCGGTCTAAATGACCTCAGAAGCCTAGAAAGACAAAAAAAACTTGTTACTATATGCCCTGAAGATGAGTGCGACTAGCTCTCGAAACGTTGGCAACAGAAAGCTTTTTATTTCTCCTGGCTGCTGGTTTCCCGGAAAGTTTTTCTTCTACATACACTTATTATATCAGAATTGCCAGAAACCTTGTTTACGTCCCTTCCACAGGACGGGATGTCACAGCAGCTCCCTCTCCCCCAGGTTGCCTGGGGGCTATTGTGGTGAGATCCAATATTCCAATCCAGTGCCTGCTTGAGGATTTGTTTACATTAAATAAATATTTTTATTTAATGAAAAATCCCACACGCCAAGGATTTGAACAGGGATCTTCTTTGTAGAAGCCGACACCCTGGCCCGATACACCAGCGAGCCCCCAAACCCAACAGAAAATTTAATTATATAACAAATTTTATTATTTTTAAATTATGAGATTTAATTTTATTATAATTAATTGGCTTTAAGGCGAGATCAAATCCTTTTCACTGGGAAAAGATTAGATTTTTTTGAGCCTCCCCATTTGGGGATTTGTGAATATGAGTATTTGTTTTTTGTTTGTACTCTCTATAATAGTGCAAAACGGAAACTGACTGACACTTTGTTCAAAAATTTATTAACATTTAGCTATTTATTCTCGTCATTTTCTATTATCTAAAAAATAAAATTAACCCCTTTAGATTTATGAATACTTGAACGTCACAAAAAGTCTTGATTCTTTCCCTTTTTTTTTTTATTATTATTAAAATATTCTAAATATATATGTAAAAAGGAAGAAATCCACGTCTAAAATTATATACAATTATGACAATTGAATATGAAAATATGATTTTAGTATAAAGCAGCAGCACGTCAATGATGATGATGATGATGACGTTATAAAAAATTCATGACGCTGTCAAACTACATATGTGTGTGTCTGTCAAAAAAAAAACACCCTTCAAAAAAAAAAAAAAAAAAGGTGTGGTGGCAATATCATCTTCCTGTTGTTGTGACTTTTGACATGTTGAGACCGAGGGGTGGGGGTGTGAAGGAAGAAGAAGGCGAGCGCCCTCTTGATCATCTTCATATTGTGTTGTTGTTGTTGTTAACCCCCCACCCCAGGAGAGAGAGAGACACAATAGGGCTTATAGGGTGACATTTTCCTCTCGGATATGCCATCCGCCCTTCTCCTATTAAAAATGACCAGACGTCGGTCGGTCGGGGGGACGTGCAATATACGTACACACAATACAACAAGCAAGAAGAAGAAGCCCCTGTGTGATATTCACAAAAGGGCGGCGGTCGGTCGGTGAGGTCAAACTAAATTCTAACTTTATAATAAAATAATAATAGAGTGAAAATGAAAAAGAAAAAAAAAATTAGATTTGACCTATTTTAACAAGTCTTCTATATATAAAATTCACTTTTTAAGTCTTTAAATCCCCAAATGGGGAGGCTCAAAAAAAATCTCATTGAAAAGAAATGGATTTAAAGTAGAAAAATTAAATCTCTCAAATTAATATTAAAAATAATGAATTCTAATATAAAAATTTTTTTTTTCTTTAATAAGAAATAAATTGGTACAAGAAAATATTTTTGAAGATATGGAAATCATATTTGTTAATGAGCTATAAATTGTAGCACATATTTAAAGAAAGGCGAGCCCTCCGAAGGCGGGCCGTGCAGCTAGTAAATAAATAATAAACGATAAAATGTAAAATATACATTTCAATATCATAAGGGGTGAAATTTTCTGAATTGTTTAAGCCTAAATATGTCATTGTAGGTCTATTTGATCAAAAGTTATGTCAATTTTAGTCTAAATTCAAGGTCAAAAGAATTTTAAATTTTTAACAATTTATAGACAATAATCATTTTCATTATTAAAAAAAAAAAAAAAAAAAAAAACAATTAAATTATAAGGGCAATGGGTTTTTAGCTTTTAATAAGCCAATTAAATTTATTATAGGCCTAATTAAATCTTTCAAATTAAAAATAATAAAAAAATTTTTCTATAATTTAAAAAATATCAATCTTATCATCTTTAAATTTGTAAACTATTAAAACAGTGGAGAATGTGGGTTCGAATCCACTGTCTCACTGATTTTTTTTCTTCAATAAAAAGATTAAAAAAAAAAAAAATAGCGAACATAAAAATTGTTCTATAATTAAATTTTTTTCTTTTTGATCCTCATAAGTTAGGCATATATAAATAGATATTTAAAAAAATACACAAAATAATAATTTTTTAACATGTGATTTTTGGAACGAAGTTCTTTTACCCGACTTAAAGTAGGGTGAATTAGCAGAATTCGTAACGTAACGTAACAAAAAAAGCGTCACGGCGCTCGAACGCTATGCGGAGGAAGGCGAGGCTAGCCAAAGCCTTAGAGAGGCCACGCCTCCCCCACCGGCACTAGAGAATTCTCTTTCTATATTATTTAAAGAAAAAAAATTATTTATTTTCTTTTCACTTTCTCTTATCTATATATGAATATATATATATAGTGGATTCATGTCAAAAATTCGATGTCGAAATTTTGATGGATATACACGTTTTGAATTCTCCTGAGTCCAAAAAAGTGGTTTTTGCAACATGGTCTATATCTACTTTTAAGCTCTTACCGAAGGGTAAGAGAAAGTTGTGTGCTGTGCGACCTGTCACACCAGATTTTTTAAAATAATATCTTCTTTTCTTTCTATTCTAAAAAAATAAGAACGACCTGTTAACAGGTTTGTTGAACGAAAACGTTAAGTCACAAAGGAAGACTAACGTCTTAAAAGAAGACGTTAAGTCATAGAAAAAAAAATCAGGAGTCTCGGAGGCTATGCCCCCAAGTGGGGGTCTGGGGGGCGGAAGCCCCCAGCTAGCTTACAAGAGCGAGCGAAGCGAAGCGTTTGTAAGCTAGTCATATGTCTAAAAAAATAGAAGTATTATCCCGGCTATAAATACAAATAAAGCCCACTTTATCCGAAATTTGTATTCTTTCTAATGGCGAGAAGAGATACTTTGTAGCCTCACTGTCAAATCTTGTCAATTCCCTCTGCTTCTATGTATATAGGAAGGGATAATGTTGTCAGTTAATAGAAGGGGTGGGAGAGCCCGTATACCAATCCACAAATCAAACAAATACAAGATGAAAGGCGAATTACGTCAAAAGGTACAGTAGTTGTATTTATATAAATAAATATTCGGAAACTATCTTCAAAGTCTTATGGATCACCAGAAATGCATTAAAAAAAAAAACCCGCTCTCTGCGGACTAATTCACTTTCCCCTTTTTAATGCCTTCTATTTAAATATAAATACGTAATCACAACTGATGATGTCAAAATATCAAATTGTATTTATTTCAACATTAAGACCATATCACTTAGTATATTATATATTTTATTTTATTTCTGATTTCCTTATTCGGGATTTTTAGGATTTATTATATCCATTAGCCAGAAAAAAAATTTTTAAATGCGTAAAAAGTTCCAAGAGGGACCCCCTTTTGAATCGGAATTAACATGCAAATCCCCATAGGACATTAGCTAGCTCTATGGAAGGAAGAGCCAGAAAGTGAATTTAAAACGAGTAGAGAAAAAAGAATGAGTGCAAATGAGATAGAGAGAGTCACTTAAAGGAGCTGGTTTCTGTCCTAGGCAACAAACAATGAGTGACGTCATCCATTTTTCTCGGAAACAGAAATAAAATAAAATAAAAAGAAAAAGGCCCTCGGGGCTTGGAGTAGAGGTTAGCGTAAACCAAAAGTCACGGGTTCGGACCCCAGGCAGTCCGATGATTTTATTTAAGCCATTTGGATACCAAATATAAATAAATAATTTTTTTATTTTTTTTTAAAAAAAAAAAGAGGGGATGGGGGGGGGAAATTAATCACCTGCTTAAAAATATTACCCAGTAATTGGAAAATCCGACCAGGTTTTATATAACTGCGCGTCAAAAATAATGTAATACTTTGTTTCTTCTTAAGAAGATCTGTTCTTACTGATAAGAAAATCTTACAAATTTCTATTAATAATGAAAACTCACCAGGACTGTGTTGATAATTAGTAGAAAGGATAGGTCGATTCAGTCCAATAAAAAATATATAAAGAATAATTTTATATATTTTTTATTATTCAATTCAATGTCCAGATCTCAGACCTGACGGTTTCGGCCACTTTGCTGTTTGCCTTCCTCAGTGAGGGCCGGATCTAAATGATATACGTTATAAAATATTTTAATTTATGGTGGTTAAGAATTTTATTTAACTTTACAAACATATTTACCTAGATAGGTGAGATGAAGTTATCATTTAGATCCTTAACAAAAATATAGTAAGACATATAATTCGAAAGTGATGACATTCACTCTGCTCGTCATGCAATTAGAATATAAAACAAAAAGATTTTGAGGAAGACATGAGCACAGGTGTGCCATCTAGTGGTCAATTTAGGACTACATGGTTATAATTTTAAATTTTTTTTTTTTTTTTTTTTTTTTTTTTATACAAATATAAATTAATAAATATTAATTAAATTCAAATGAACATTTTTTATATAATTGTTTTTTAAATTTTAAAAGTAGGAAAGCAAAAATTATACAATATTAATAACTTTTATTTGTTGATTTTATTTATAATCCCGGTGTAGTTGTTACTGAGATATTCTGTGTCACTCTTGAAATTTATGGTACGATTTCTGATGAGTTGAATGTGAGCTGCCTCTTTGAATTTCCTCTTCTGATCATTTTTTTCGTGGCATAGAATGCTTGAGCCCTCATAATCCATCTCATGATTCATGTCGAGACAATGGATTGCTAACGCTGACTTCATTTGTTTGTTCTTCACTGTGTTGAAGTGTTCTTTTAGGCGTGTTTTTAAGGGACGTTTTGTTTCACCTATATAGATGTATGGTTTTTTGTCTAATTGGCATTTCTTACATTCTATTTTATACGACATTTTTTTGTTCCATAATTTTCACTTTTGTTTTATTTGAAAATAGGGGTCGGAGTGCTTTTTCTATTAATAATATTCTATTAATAAGTAAATTTAACAAATCATTTTAATCAATGTAATATTTGCCCTCGGGCTTAGCGTAGTTAGTAGCGCGCCTGCCTTGTATACCAAGGGTCGAGGGTTCGGATCCCAGGCAGTCCGATGATTTTATTTAAGCCATTTGGATACCAAATGCGTCGCAATATAATCTTAATCCATGTATGTTAATGACAAAAAGTGCGGGCGTTTATACAAAGGTTTGGCTTCTGGAGAGGGATTTTTTAGAAAGATCACCTATGAAAAGGTACAAAACCACTCACTGAAGAAGGTAAGCTGAAATGCTAACGAAACCAGCATTGGTTTGTTAACCTTTTAGAAATAAATATAATTTTTTTAAAAATTTTATGTACTAGAAAGATTAAATTTAAAATTTTAGAAATTTGACGTTAATAAATAAAATTTCGACATTTTTGTCTTTATTTTATTTAAATTGTAATTATTTATTAAAATGATATGGATTTGTGTTAAATTTACTTAGAAATGTATTAAGTTATTTCAATTAAATTGTTTAATAAATTACAGTATCTTCAAGATAGATTAAAACATGTCTTTTTAAGAAGAAACAAAGTGTTACGTTTTTTTTTTTTTTGTTTGACGCGCAGTATATATACAAAATAACTATCTGCGGAGCATGTTACTCACACACCCACTCCCCGGGTTCTATTTTTTTCTTTTTAACCCCCCTATCCCATCCCCTTTTCACTCTCTATGAAAGAGAGAAAATAAAAATATGCAATTAAATTGTAGCTATAATTCACTCGTGCAGGGATTTGAACGACATAAGATGAATCAGAGATGCAATGCACGATGGGGGGTCCAGTCCAAGAGTCCAAACTCTCTTTCTCTCTTCTATCCATGATATATTATAGTATGTGGCGATATTGGATGGAGAGGGAGTGTGAGCGCACACAATCAACAAACAGCAATGCGGGTGTCGCAGCTGTTCCTGTGTAGTGTGTGGTGTGTGTTTGTTACTCCACCATCTCAGATCAGTTTCCGATCCGATTAATTCTATATATACATATATATATCTCGCTTTATCATTGTATTCAGAAAATAGAAATCTCTTTTCAATTCATAAAAAAATTTATGATTTTTGTATATCACATTATTATACTCATATAATTAAATCTCCATATTTTTTGGAACGAAGTTGTATTGTAATGGTGTAGACTACTACCCTATATTTTGATGTTTGTGTTTATTATTTATATTTCCGTTGTATAAATAAAATATCTACGTTTTCTGCTATATCTTCTCGGTTTATTTTATCTGACGTCGTAAGAGCATGGGATTACCGAATGACCAAGGAAAGAAGGAAAGGTAGTGGAGGTTTTGGGAACAAGAACATACCTGGAGCAAATGGAGGATGGTCAAGTATTGAAACGGCATCTGGATCAATTGATTAAAAGAGGAATGAGTAGGAGTGGAAATGAAGAGGGTCAGAAATGATGATGGCGATAGTAAGATTGATAATTCTAAAGAGGTGGAAAAAGAAGAAGGGATAAGGATTTGTAGACGGAAAATAACGTTGGAACAACATGTCTGTCGACTGAAAATAACGTTGGAACAACATGTCTGTCGACGGAAAATAACGTCGGAGCAACAGGTCTAAATCCGATGGTTAATATCGAGGAAGCAAGGGTGACCTCAAGAGTTCTTCGGCAAGCCGCCCGACAGGCTGAAACTCTGACTAAGTGGGGAGGAAGATGTTGTATAGTAATGGTGTAGACTACTACAGTACACTATATTTTGATGTTTGTGTTTATTATATATATTTCCGTTGTATAAATAAAATATCTACGTTTTCTGTTAACTCTCCTCGGTTTATTTTACCCCTGGGTGAATTGGCAGAAAACGTTATGTAACAAAAAAAGCGTTACAGCGCCCGAACGCCGGCGGAGGAAGGCGAGGCTAAGCCGAAGCCTTGGCTAGAGACACGCCTACCCCCCACCGGCTCTAGAGAATTCTCTTTCTATATTAAATTAAATTCGGAGTAAAAAAAGGCGTGAGAAACTTCGTTCCTGGCGGGGGTCCCACGATTTTTTTTTCTAAATTATCATATGTTTGAAATGAAAGTGTAGCCAATAATTCTATTTAAAAACAATAATAAACTCTCTTAAGATTAAGTAGTTTGTATTATTATTGTTATTATTATGGGAGTTTTTTTAAGTGCTGTGCGCTTGCACCGACTCAAGTGAACTAACCCCAAGGTACAGATTCAAGTGAACTAACCTCTAAGGGACTCTTACAAGAAGTTAATATCATTTTATATGCAATGAAGTTAGCAACTTATACAAGTATTCCCATGAAGTTAGACAAAATCGTTCAAAGCAAGTGTTTTTTGAATTTGATTTTTTTAAGCTCTTTCTTAAGACGACTTACGAAGACAAGCTGAATCGGAATGTTTCTAATTAACAAGACCATACAGGCGGACTGGGGTAAAGTGGATAATTCCACCTAATGTAGACAGTACAAATTAGTAAAAAAATAAATCTATTTGAGGGATCAGATGATGCTAGAGGACAAGAGATTATGCCTGAGATCAAGATGTGGAGGATGACAACGGCAATTTTGGGGAATGCGAGGAGGTCTGTAGAATGTTGAGGGAGGGATAAGGAACTTGGTGGAGACTTTTGTAGCTGCTGAGTATGGTGGAAAAGCGCTGGGATGCGGACGAGAGGAGAGCCCAAATCCAATAAGGGTACGGCATGGATTCATCCGGTACATAAATGGTAATCGGAAAGTAGATCTGAATCTACAAATTTATGAATTATTGATGTTATGCAATATGTATAATTTTGTATGTATTATCATGTGTATTTTGTTATAATTAATTACTAAATGCATATGCCTTAACCCTCCAATTAACTTGCATCAAAATGAGTGAAAAAAAATTTAATTATATAAAAAATTTTATTAATTTTCATTATCTTTAAATTTTCCAAATCTAATGGAAAAGAAAATTTTTGAGCCACCCCATTTTTGAGCTAAAGCTACACACTTCAAAACAAGACCATTATCATCTACTGGAATCTCATCATTTCCTATCTCAACCATCCATTAACGAAAAGTTTCTACAAATATTATCTTTAAAAAAGAATCAGCCATTAAAAGAAAGCAAGAAAAAAAAAAACATATCTCATGTGCATGTATAAAATAAAAATTTTCTTATTACCATCTTTTATTTCCTTTTTCCATACAAAAGACTTTTTCTTTTATGACGTATTAAATGTCATCAAAAGGAAAGTGATTTGAATTTTTTAAAATCTCACCCCCTCCCCTCCCCCTAGCCTCTTTATTCCCCCCTCCCTCTCTTTTTCTCCTCCACCATATATTGTTATATATGGTAATAAAGAGCTCTTTTTTATTGATTTTCGTAGGGCGTTAATTAATTTTAATAAGAGAGTGGGGGGAGTAGATTTCATTAAGATTATCCTTCTCTCTGTCTCTTTCTACTTGTGTGTATACATGAGATAGTTTGGGTAAATATTAAAAAGTATTATCATAAAAGAAAAGGGCAAAGTGCTTTTATAGAAAAAGAAAAAAAAAATGAAAATTTCTTTAATTTTTTTGTTAAGAGTGTTGATTTCTGTTTATTGGTTACCAATTCTATACAGAATTTTAATAACTTATTGAAACATATGACCTAGTGTTTTTTTTTTTTTTTTTTTAATTTCTCAAGCGCTTTGGTGGAGTTGATCAATTTGGCTTGTGAAATGTCAATTAAAAATTAAATTCTTTAATGAATATCATTTTAATCTAATATTAAATAATACACTAGATGATATGTTTCAAGCTCGACACTTGATGATTTCGCCTCTGAAGATGAAAATATATCTTAAAAAACTTAATTATAATTAATTATTATTTCAAAAATAAAAACTTTAAATATATAATATTATTTAATATTCGTAAAATTGAAATTATCGCTTCGCTTTGCTGCGCTTCGCCACGTCTCGGTCAGCTAGCTGGGGGCTTAGCCCCCCAGACCCTCCGTAGTTTATTATGCCTTAACGTCTTCTTTAGATATTATTAAATACACAATATTTCAATTAGAGACTAACTATTTTTAATCAAATTCAAAATTAATAAAATTAGAAACCAAATATGAAATATTATTTTTTTTTAAACATATCTTTTAGTGTATTATTTAATATTAGATTAAATTGATATTCACCTATTATTAAAGAATTTTGTAGATTTTATACAATAAAATTTTTTTCATGCTTGATTCGTATTTTGTTATTATTTATAATCTGAAAACCAAATACGAAAGTTTTAATTAAAAAAAAAAAATTATGCTACGTGACTTTAAAATTATCTTTTTTTTTTTTAATGGCTGAATATTTTTTAAAGATATTTCTTTTTTTATATAAAAGAAAACAATATTAGTAGAAACTTGGTTTTTCATTAATGGATGGTTTTCGTTGAATTAATGCTGCAGGTGGAGTTGAAGACAGGAAATTATATAACTTTAGAGGGTGACAGTAGATGCCAATGGTTACTTTTTGAGGTGTGTGCCTGCAACTCAAAATGGGATCGCTCAAAAATCTAGAATTTTCTTTCCCATTGAAAAGCATTGGGTTTTTTTTCTTTCTCATTAAGAAAATTTAAAGCTAATTAATCGCAAAGGAAAAATAATAAATATTTTTATATAATTAAATTTTCTTTTTTTTTTTCTTGAAAGAGATGATTGATCGATTTAAATAAAGTAGTAACTCTCGGAAAGATTGATTCGTATTTGGTTTTTATTTATAATCTGGAAACCAAATACGAAAGTTTTTAATTTAAAAAAATAAAAATATTTTATGATGTTGGTAAGCGTTAAATTAATAAAAGTAGAAATGTCCAAACGAAAAATTTTTGAGTAAGCAGACAACAAAACAAACAAGAGCAGGCAACAATAAAGTGACAATCTTGATAAAAAAATAGAAGTTTATTTCGGGGTCGTGTTCTATCACTCAATGTCAGAATAAGTTAAGTTCACGTCTATTTTTTTTTTTTTATTTGCTTGTAAAATAGAGAAATAAATATTGATTGGAAAATATGGTGGATGCCTGAAATAAAAAAAAGAAGGAAATTGTGGCAACAACACTTTATTTTAAAACATTTTCTAACAATGTTAAATCGATTTACTTTTGACCTTATTAATTGGTCTTTATGAAGAGAGAATTCTATTACGTTGATAAATGACGTCATCTTTCAGGTGATATTTGTCACACAAATATGACGTTAAAATGACGTGTGATCATGTTACCTTAAAGTGATAGGCGCTGGTAATTTATTTAAAAGAAAAAATAATAATAATAAAAAAAAAAATCTTTAAAATAAAAATTTTAATTTATATTTTATTTTATAAGAAATCATTTGCATAATTTAATTTATTTAAATTAATTCCAAAAATTGGAATAATAAAATTTCAATTTAATTTTAATTTTCTCGCCTTATTCCCGCGGAGCGGTATTTAATTTCCTGTATATCTCTAAAACTAGATTTGCTAGAGCAAAAGTGAAGATATTTTTGAAATCAGCGCGAACTCTATAATAACTTGGGTATTGGTTAACTTGAATTATTAGAATTTTTAAATTCAAATTTTATAAATAATATAATAAAAATATTTTCCCTTTTTCAAGATTGATTCGTATTTGATTTTTATTTATAATCCGGAAACCAAATACGAAAGTTTAACCTACTTTTATTTTTAAATTCTAAAATATTTTGTTGTTACTATATTACAATGCATCTTCTTTTGAGACCAGCGCTATCTGTTGGCGAAATTTGTAACTAATTTTGATAAAATAGTATCTCTAAGCATCTTATTGTGCTTTAAGCCACACCTATTTTTAGAATTTTGAATTAAATTACAAAGTTTATAAAATTAGAAACTAAATATGAAATGACCAATTAAACTAAATATTACCTTTCTGATTGTTGATTATATAATAAACTATTTTTCATGATTGATTCGTATTTGGTTTTTATTTATAATCCGGAAACAAAATACGAAAGTTTAATCCATTTTTTATTTTTACTATTATATATTCTAAACATATTGTTTATAATCTCATTTCTCGTTTCAAAGCAACTCCTTTTGAAACCAGCGCTATCTGTTGACGACATTTATAACTAATTTCGAATTACTAGTCCAGATTTAAATAATAAAAGAAGATAATTTTCTAAATATAGATAAACAGAAAATAGATTTAAATAAAGTATTATTCGGGGGTCTCTTTAATGCAAGTTACCGATATAGTAGAGAGCTCCCTATTAGACTTAATTAGATTAGGGTTTTGTCCTTAATTGAATAACGTTCGTTCTATACTAAATTTAGACATGAATGTTGTTATTCCTCTATATATACAGAATATATATATTTTTTAATTTCATTTAAAAAAATTAATTCCATTCCCCTTCCCATCTAGTCCATTGCTATGAGAATATTTAGTATTTTTAATTTATTATTTATTTAACTTAATGCATTGGGCAACGTGCCTAAAGAAGAGAAAAAAAGTAAAAAGAGAGCAGCAGAATATTTTTAATTATTTATATATGCCTTGAGTTAAAAAATTCCAAATAGTGGAGGTGCTGGGAAAGTTTAAATGTGAAAACGATCAAAGTGACAAAAATAAATAAAAATTAAATATTTTTTATTTTATAAATAATAATAATTGATATTAATCCTAATATAATAATTCCTGTACTACTGTTAATAATAATTGAGTTTGAAAAATTTCAAATAGTGGAGGTGCTGGGAAAATTTAAGTTATTACAACGAATCAAAATTCAATATTTTTTAATTTCTTAATAATGCCTTGAGTTGAAAATTTTCAAATAGTGGAGGTGCTGGGAATATTTAAATGTGAAAACGATCAAATGGACAAAAAATAAAAATTCAATTTTTTTATTTTATTTATAATGCCTTGAGTTGAAAAATTTTAAATACCAGAAATATTACATACGTAAGTAGAAGTAAAAATGTTTGAGATTAAATATAGCCCTGAATATAGCTGCTGCCATCTGTTGGCTAATTTTCGTGAGCGTTGTGTTTTTGGCTACCTTAATGCCATCTCTTGGCAAAAACATGCATATGCATTACCTCCTGGAGCCCCTTATTTACGTGAAGTGTGCATTCACAATTTAAAAAAAAATCAATTTGTGTATCGTATTATTTAAAAAAAAATTAATACTGATATTCAAATTTTAAAAAAATTTCGCTTTGTTACACATACGACTAAAACGTTATAGAGAAAGATTTTATTTTGCTGATCATAAAAATATAGAAGAAACCGTTTTGCTAATTTGCATACTAAAATGGAAATTCATACCTCTTCGGGTTGTATGTACAAATAATTAATTCCATTCCATTCATTCTTCAAATCCTCATTAAAATTTCTATGCAAACTATGCATGCATGCATACATGCATGCAAGCAAGCATAACAACAATGCTTTGAAATATTCTTTTTATTTTACCAGCCAATATTATTATTATTACTACATAGACAGACCTATAATATAAATAAATTTTGTTATTATTAATTTTTGTTTATTTCATATTAAAAAAAAAAAAAAAAATAATAAAATAAATAAATAGATATCAAGAGAATAATTAATATATTGTATCTCTATTTAAAGAGGGAATATCGACATATAATATTTAGTTTCAGTCGATTTATTAGAATTCAAGATATAAACATGGGAAAATATTTATATTTTGTTACCATGGCAACCATTTCTCCTATCTTTCCTATGAAGTACAAAAGTAAAGTGTGCTTCAGAAGATATTAATAGCAAAATGAGAATATACATTTTAAAAGGCATCTAAAAAAATAATTGATTTTTGAATTTTAATCAAAATAGTTTGAACGAATTTTGAGAAAATCGTAAAAAAAAATACATTGTGTGGTTTTATGAAACCACGATGCAAGTGAAACTTTTTTCGGATCGTAGGCGTTTAACTGAAAATTATTCAATTAAGGGTATTAAAATCGTGTTTTTAATCTTAACTTAATAATTGGAAAATGGGAATGATAATGGGAAATCAATAGTCGTATGTTAAAAACTGAGAACAAATTTATTATTTAGTATTTGAATCATTTTAAATTATTTTAAAAATTATATTTTATCAATTTAAAAATTGAATTATTAAATATCACAATTATTTTTTTATAATTCGTCATATATATTAAATTTCAACTTTCCTATTTTTGTCGTCATGGCTTGTGACGTCATAACTTGTAGCGTCACGGCCTTTGACCTGACGGCTTGTAACGCGACATGCTGATAGAGAAACGAAAAAATGTGTGTCGATCAAATTAAAGTTTCACTATAAAAAAAAAACTCAAAAAGTACATCAGTACTAGTACTTTTTGGCTGATTTTATCTAAAAGCTTAGACGACGAGGATATTAAATAAACAAACTTTAATTGTTGCCATTTAGATTGTCCTGAAGAAGGTCGTGATTTGCGACCGAAACGTCGAGATTTATATAATTTTTTGTCTATTTGTCCAAAGATACATTTCTTCCTTTTTTTTTTTTTTTTTATTTCCATCATTTAAAGAGCAGTTGTGATTATAAAGCTCGATTATTCATTCATTAAACCCAAAGGGGGGGAGGGAGGGGGGGGTTAATTCAAAGTAGGACAACATTTAAATTAATTGATCTTACATTTACATAATTTGATATTTGTAGGAAACATCTCTCTCACTCTTCGATATCATCATCATCATCATCGTCATCGGGGAGAGAGGTAATAATATTGCCTTAGGATAGAATGACTGCAAATCAATCAATTAAAATCGATCAATTTATAATGCCTAGATAGATAAGCGAACAAATTATTTTGAATTGAAAAAGAGTATAATTAAAGATTATTATCTTTAAAGTTATTTGAGAAATTTGAAATTTAAATTTCTTAATTAGAAATTTGCTCTTTTTCACGCCCTCTATAAAATTAATTGCTATCTACAAGTTGTGTGATATGGTGTGGCACCAGATTTTTTCAATTAAATAATTTTTTCTATAAATTACAAGTGAAATGCGTTCTTCAAACAATATTATATGATTGTTTTCTTTTCTTTTTGAGGTTATAAACAAAATGGCGTCCAATTAAGCACCACCGGAATCAAAGTTATTAGACTACGCTATTCAAAAATGATGCTTTTTGAGGTTATAAACAAAATGGCATCCAATTGAGCACCACTTGAATCAAATTTATCAGTTTACGTCAGGGAGGTAGGGAGTGACACTAAGGCTTGTTTGAAGGAGTGGGGGGTGGCTCCAAAAAAGAGGGGAGAAATTCGTGTCGGCCATATTGAAAATATGTAAACATTGACTTTTCCATAGGACACAATACAATTTTGTTTTCAATTTCCTCGTGTTTTTGAAAGTTTTTCTTAGATATTTCTTCTTTGTTTTATAGTTTTGTTCATATATTTAAACATTTGAAATAGTTTTTAATGATTTAATTTGTATTTACTTGTTTTTTTTTAGATTTTAAGCCTAGGTTAGGTATAGGTTATAGATAGTTGTTTTGTTGAAGAATTCTTGATTTTGTGTGTTTTTATTTTATTTTTATTTTTAAAAATAATTAACATGGCATGATCTGCATATGAATGCATGAAACGACCCATAAAAACAAGTAAAAGACAGCAAAATTAAGAGGAATCTGGGAAAACATTTTCTTTCTACAAGCCCCCTAAAAAGCTTATTTTGATGAGAAAACATCAGGTATTTTTTTTTTTTTTATCATAACAAGTGCCTCAAAACTACCAGTCATATTTATATATAGTCAGTTTTTTTTTTTTTTAAACATTCACACTTTGTTTTCTCATTCACACTCACATTCACACACACATACACACAGTCTTTTCGGCAACTTAGGCCATTTAAGACTTTTAACGATACTCGTATTTTTAATAATGTATCTATTGGGGGTCCAGGCATTTCTATATACTCAGTTAATTGCATAAATTTATCATACTAAACAAAATATTTTTTGTATATAACATTATGAGATTTATATTAATTAATATTTTTGGTAATTAATTTAAATATATTAATAAAAATATATTTTTTGTTTATATTTTATTTTTTGTAACCATTTTTCCATTAAACTAATGATAATTTCTTTTTTTAATTGACTAATCAACAGCATTAGGAAGAGAATGATTGCCGCAACATTTAATTTTTTTTATACATATATGCATATCAAAACGACCTGCGGCTGAAATAAAATAATTTTTAAAGAGTTTTTCCTTCATGAGAAAATTTTTGCTCACATAATTTTCCAAAAAAAGGCCCGAAATTTGATGATATATTAACATTACGTTCAATGGAAAATCCAATGTTTTCATCTTTTCAATATGGCGGCTGTGACGTCATTTAGGCGACAACTTTTATTCCAAAGCTTCCCTCCCTACCTCCCTGGTTTACGTTATTCAAAAATGATGCTTTTTGAGGTTAAAAACAAAATGGCGTCCAATTAAGCACCACCGGAATCAAAGTTATTAGACTAGGCTATTCAAAAATGATGCTTTTTGA
>JAKCPI010029711.1:0-14126 GCA_023213315.1 Euborellia annulipes | reverse complement strand
GCAGTGGCGTCATTTGGGGGGGGCAGGGGGGGGCATTTGCCCCCCAAGGGCTCTGATTTTTATAAAATTTTATATTATTCTAAATAAAATGCTCCAAAATACATCTACGAGTATACAAACTGTACAAAATTAAACAATTAATTAAATTAAATATGTTTTGGCTAAATTTGAGTACCCATTTGTAAGTAAATTTTAAGAAAAAAAAAATGTTTGCCCCCCCCAAGAAAAAAATTTGCCCCCCCCCCCAAGAAAAAGTTGAAATGACGCCACTGGATATACGTATTCTTAACCCAAGTGAATAAGATAATACACTTACGTCATCACATAAAGAAATTTTAGGTAAGCCAATGAGTGAAAATTGGTTGAAGAAATAACTTAATAAAGCCCTGAAGCCGTAGCGGAGAGACTCTTGAACTAATTAATACCTTAAGGGTCAGAGGTTCGCTTTCTGCTTTCGTCTTGAGAATTTTACAAATTTTATTAACACTTTTTTTTTAAAATGGCCTCAAATACTAAAAAAAATTAATAAATATTATCTTGAAAAGGAGAAATTCGATGGCTGAGTGATATTCAACAGGATTATGTATATCGCCGACGTTTCGTGAACGCATCGTTCTCATCTTCAAGACCAATGGTCATCGAACATTTGGTGTTAAACAGGCAAAATACAATCAATCTTGACATGTATTTTTTTTATAAAAATAAGGCAAAAGATAAACGAATAATTCATAAAAATTAGATAAATAAAAATACTTGTAAAGATTGATTGTATTGTGCCTGTTTAACGCCAAATAAATTTTCGATGACCGTAGGGCCTGAAGATGGGAACGATGCGTTCCCGAAACGTCGGCGATATTTAAAAACTCTACTGTTAATAAATATTACCTTGGGTTTCATTATCTTGATAATTCGATTATAAATTCCTTTCTACAGAGATGAATTTAGACTACTGATTTCATACTCTAATGATAAAATCAAGGGGCAGTGGCGTAACATACGCCCCCGCAGACCCCGCAATGCGGGGGGGGACCCCGGACCTTGGGGGCCCTCGGGCAGGCTAAAAAACTGTAGTTCCGATAAAAACGAAAAAATTTAGAAAAAAAAAAAATAATAATGAAAATTTTTGATTTGAGAGGGCCCGAGGCTCTCAGGGTTCAGGGATAAAAAATATTTTTTGTATGGTCCAATAATGGGGCCCGAAATAAAATTTGCGGGGGGGCCCAGCTAAAAAACGTCACGCTACTGCCAAGGGGAGGTTAATTTTCTAAAAGCACATTGTAATTAAACCACTATTGTGATGAGAATGTGTGTAAAAAAAAATTACAGTATTTTGAAGTATATTTTCAACTCTGCTGTATGTTTGCCTTTATTAAGAAGAGAGGTGTTCAGACTCCCGAAACGTCGGCTGAATAGTGGAATTAAATTTTGGCCTGAATATACCTCCATAACAAGCATTATTATTATTTCACTATCTACACCAGGCTTTCCCAATCTTTATTAATATCTTGAGTAATATTTATTAATTTGTTCGTTCTCTCTAAAAATAACATTAGAAATGTAAGGAATAAATTTATTTTTCTAAATGTAAAAAGAAACCAACCTCTTATTTTCTAAAAACTAGAGATTTTTTTTTAGTGAGTTTCTAAAAAATATTGAAAAAGTGGAAGTTAGTCAAGTGGAAAAGGGGTGTGATGGATCTAGACCTGGGGACGGTCAAAGTGAAGAAAATTATTCAAAAAAAAAAATAAGGTGACACCCGGAAATAAAAATTTAGAGAGGGATTTGCCTCTCAAACAAAGGATCGCCCCTCCCCCTTGCGATTTCACCCTATTAAAAGGCGACCCTCGACACGCAAACCTTTTTATTTTCCCATAAGAAAATGGGATTCAAATAAAATTTTGAAATGTAAATGTAGTGTATTGTTTATATATAATCCCCATAAAGTCAAGGGACGATAATAATGTGTAAAAAAAAAAGAAATAGTTGCTAGATAATATTTCATTTATTACTCAAGACCGAAACGTTAGCATAGAAGGCTTAATAAATGAAATATTATCTAGCTATTCTTCTTTTTTGTTTTACACATTAACGATGTTCCAGTTATAAAATGCACATCTTGTAATCTATATATATAATTCACTAATGTCCGTCTGTCACGCTCTATTTAGGCAACTTCCCGTTGGAATTTTGAAATGAAATTTTATATGCATAAAGAGGACTTTCTCTTACAGGAAAATTATTTTCATCCCGAAATTCCTATAACTTTTTAAGTTATTAATTCTTAAAGTTACGATTTCTCCCATAGGAAATGTATAGAGAAATATTTATGTATTCTTTTCATTTGTGTATTCCATGAATGTAAACAAATCCTCAAGCAGGCACTGGATTAGAATGGAATAATAATAATTTTCTTTTCATAATTAAGAAGAAAAGGCGAGGGTCCTGAGGCAACCCTACCGCAGCTAGTATTAAATGATGCATGTTTCTAACAGAATCAAATAAATAAGATTTTTTTTTTTAGTTCACATCCAACTAACCATTAAATGTCTATCAACAAATAAATTCATTTCATTGTTGTAACATCCGCCAAGAAAGAGAAACAGAATGTAATAATCGACATGATAACCAAGGTGTCAAATATAACTTGGCGAGTCTTTCAGACATTAACCTGGGTAATTAAAAATATAATAACAAAAATAAATTTTTTTTTATCTGTTAAATGTTCATTTTCATCATTTGTAGCCCTGAAGATGGTCCCATATGTGACTGAAACGTCGTTGTTAATAAAATTGAAATATAACTAGCTGCTTGCTCATTCTTTGTACCTATTTGAAGATACCAAGGTGTGTCTATTTCTCTTATTTCTAATTGTTATTTGAGTTTCTTTGATTTTAATGGTATATTTTGTATGTTTTGAATTGAAATTTTAAGATAAAAAAAAAAAAAATAATTTTCTTGAAATTTTTCCCTGAGGGGCCCGGACCCTTTAAGCTCAAATCAAATCAAAAATTTCAAGAACATGATTTTTTTATTGAAATTTTAAGATTTTAGCTTAAAGGGCCCGGGCCCCCTCAGGGAAAAATTTTCAAAAAATGATTTTTTTTTAATTGAAATTTTAACCACAAAAATTATTTTTTATTATAATTTTAAGTTTGGAGCTCAAAGGGCTCGGGGCCCCGGGATATAGCCCCCCCCCCCCCTGTCTGCGGCCCTGGCCATGGTAACAAAATATAAATATTTTCCCATGATTATAAATTTTACATCTTGAATTCTTAAATATCAACGGAAACTAAATATATGTCGACACGAAAAAATCTGGGGTGACAAGCACAGAACACAACTTTCAATTACCGAAGGTAGGAGAAAGTTGTGTGCTGTCACACCAGATTTTTATCATCCTATAGTGTGTAAAGCGCTATTTTGGCCAAAGCTCTTATTTTTCGAATTGATTACAAATCGTATTAAATAATAAAAAAAAAGGAAGGTATAGTCTATTTAATTTTAAGCCGAGAGATAAAAAGAGATCAAATTTTAATTTCCAAAGTCCATTCAAATGATGATTCATTTTTATCAGCAGAAATATTAGAACTAATTTATATACAAATAGGGGATATGTAAAAATAGGCAAGTGATTGATGATGAAGAATCAAAAACTCTTTTTCTCTCTCTCTCTCTCCTTCTTATTTATTCCTGGAATAACTTGCAAAGGATCAATTAGATTGCCAATTGAAGATTTTTTTTATGAAGATATTGAATTTTTTATTATTAAGAAGCGATGAAGAGGAGGATTTTATTTATTTTCTTGTATAAATGAAAGGCGAAGTGAAGGAGAGCCAATAAAAGAGAAATGCAAATTTTTTTCCTTTTAATAATCGATTCATCATGAAAAGAGAAAAAAAAAAATTGTGACGTGGCCGAATTAACGCTGCCTGCGTGGTTCGAATTTGTTTTATTTTTTTTTTTTTTTAATAATAAATGATTGATTTAGAAATTTTAATATTTTTAAAATGAGATTATGATATATTGGCTAAATGTATAGAGAGGGAAAATATCCCTTTTTATAAGACGAAAATCGATGGCTGAGTGGCTTTGGATGCCAAATGCCGAAAAGGAGACGTTTCAGACAATATTTATTTTTCCATCCTCAGTCCTCGTCGGCTTAAAAAACTAATTAGCCACAAAGTTGTCATTGTTGTCGTGGCACAAATCTGTGCACATGAATATTTTTTTATAATGATTATCTTATAGACTCTCACAGAACATTGACACTCGCCTGTTTTTATAAAAAAATATACATGTACATAAATTCGTTCCACAAAAACAACAACTTTGTGCCTAATTAGTTTATAAGCCAAAGAGGACTGAGCCGACGTTTCGGGAACGCATCGCTCCCATCTTCAGGACGACAAATTGTCAATGTTACTTAGATTGATACATTCTCCTTACGTGGTGTTGCTGTTGGTTTATTTGAAAAAAAAAAAACGCTAAATTTTCAGCAATTTTTTATTAGTTAGCAAGGCAATAATTCCAAATATTTCGGAGATCTATCGGCACTCCTTCTTCAGTGGATTTCACCTCATTCACCACATACGGCCCTTACAATTGAAACGCTTGGAAGCGACCATGTTATACGTCCAGCAATTATTAATCATTTGAATTATTGCCGATTTGAAGGAGTGCCGATAGGTCTCCGAAATATTTGGAATTATTGCCTTGCTAACTAATAAAAAATTGCTGAAAATATAGCGTTTTCTTTCTCAAATTAGATTGATACATTTCGGTTCATACAAAAATAAATAAATAAATTTGCATATACCATTAGATGTATTGTATGATATGAGAATTACAGTAAATGGGCCCGAAACATCATTACTGGCCAAGATTGAAAGACTTTCTTTGATTGAAAGACTCAGCCCCCCCCCCCCCCGGGACATAAAAAAACAGGCACCTAATGCAATTCTCATATATATCTAATGGTATATGCAAATTTATTTATTTTTGTATGACCCGAAATGTATAAATATCTAAGCAACATTGACAATTTGTCGTCCTGATGATGACAGCGATGCGTTCCCTAGGAACGGTTGCAAGGTTAAAAAAATAATTTTTGAAGGAAATAAGTCTAAAAGCTAAATTATATGGACTCTACGGGCCGGTTGCTTCAGTTCTAGTCAACTAGCATTTATCCGACTGATAGCAAATTATCAATATAGTACATTCGACCTTTTTTTTTTAGTGAAATTTTCAATTTTTCCCTCTTGCGAAAATCATTTGACCTTTTTTTTTGGGTGCGAATCTCATTCGACGTTTTTGTTTTTACAATTAAAAGTTTTTCGCTGGATCACACGTATATGGATAGGACCGGAGAATAAAGCAAGCAAGCATTTGACATAATCTTTAATTAGCAGATATATCGATCGGCATCACCCCTGGTCATCATCAGAAAAAAATGATTTGATGGAGGGCCCGTGTCAAACAATGTGTAATTATATATGTTTTTTTTTTTAAATAAGAAATGCAGATATTTTCTAAAAAAGCGGGACGTGTGGTCACCTTTGTTAAGCCTAATCAACTTGGCCCTGGCGGGCGGCGTCTCGTACGCGTTTAGTAGTTAAAAATTTTGAATTTGCCTCTCCGACTCCGCCCTCTCTGAATTTCGCCAATCAGCGCTATCCCTAAGGCATCCCTGAGGCCTGATTGGTGGGTTCACACATCGGACACCGGTTTAAGGGCTTTATATATAAGTATGATGTGATTAGCTTAATTAGTCGTGAAAAGATTCAAAAGCCAGATGATCCGGGGGATAGCAAGTTAATTAGATGTCCTTCGACCTCTAGGCGTCATTTGTATTTATTTAAATTGATAAAAAGTTTAATATCATTCAGAGAACAAGATTTTAATCTCTCTCATTCTCTATCATCTGTTTACAAATGAATTCCAGTTCTAACTGAACCAGAATCTAGAAATTGTTATTATCTTGTGGGAAATCGAAATATTTAACCATAAGAAAAAAAATTCAAATGGAGGAGAAATACGATGTGTGAATTAATTATAGCTATCTGGATAGACTAGCTTAAATTTGGAAGTCAGCAATCATTAATTAATCATTAAAAAAGATGAATAATTATGAACAGCCAATAAAAAGTCTGTATGCAGGTTACAGCCAATAAAAAGTCTGTATGCAGGTTCCAATCACCGGAGACGTTTCGGTTCTTTTAATTTAATAGTCCTTTGATCAGAGAGTTGATATAAGTTAGCAAGATAACATTTGGCATATACATTGTTGTTTAGTGTCAACATAAAATGATAATTTTTATGGTAACATCTCCTATGAAGTACAAGAGTAAAGTGGTCTTCAGAAGATTTCAATGGAAAAATAAGAATATACATTTTAAAGAGCATCTAAAAAATAGTTGATTTTTGAATTTTAATCAAAATCGGATGGAAATCAAAATTGGAGCGAATTTCGAGAAAATCGAAAAAAACTGAAAAAGTACATCAGTAAAGTACTAGTACTTTTTGACCGATTTTGTTTGAAAGCTTATTTTCACGCTCTAGGAGGGTGTCTAACTTAAATATAAAATGTCTCCTAGCTCAATTCCTTCATGCTTAAAATTGGATACAGACACTCAGACAGACAGAACATGTCGCAAAAATCACTTTTTTGGATTCAGGGGACCTCAAAACGTGTATATCCATCAAAATCTCGACATCGAATTTTGAATCCAATACTTTCTCTCTCTATATTAACATATATATAGAGGTAAGAGAAAGTAAAAACACAAAAGTCATTTTAGACAATTAATAACATTTTAAATGATAATTGCGAGATTTAATTAGTTTAATTTAATTAAATAATTAGAGATTATCACGGAAAATATTATTATAATAAAAAATCTTGTGCACATAACACAATGTGCGACCAGTTACACCAGATTTTTTACTTATTAAATCAAATCTTTTCTCAATATCGAATATGACATTAATTTCTCAATTTAAAGTTATTTTGTCCTAAATGTCCTCTAATATGCAACCCAAGATAATATTCTTTTAATATAAGTTATATATAGCCAAGGGTGGATCTAGAGGTGTTTCTCGGGGGAGGGGGGGTAATCTGGTGTGACTCGTCGCACAACACACTATTTTTTCTTAATTTCGGTAATTTAAAGGCGCATTCGTTCTGTGCTTGTTTGCCAGAATATAAATACAAATCAAATTTTTAAGTATTAATTTTTAAAATTTTACATTAAAAATAAATTTTTTTTCGAAAAAAACTATTTTTTTTTTTTCAAATCTCGGGGTGGGGAGGGGTAATTACCCCCTTTACCCCCCCCCCCCCCCTTGTTTCCTCCCTTGTATATAGCTAAGAGAAAGTAATAATTTTTCTCTCTTAGCTATATGTTAAAATTTCAAGATAATAAGGAATAATTTCCAAAGAAGAATGCAGCCAAATTTATTTCGTTTGATTTTAATAAAAATTCTTAATCACTTGCTGACGTTCGGTTCGGGTTTGAACCATCATCGGAGCTGTTATTTTGTCTGTTTCAACATATAGGCCTAGTACACATATAGTGTCTGTCAATACATTCAAACTATTATGGTAGTATGAATGTATTGTTTAAAAACATAAAGACAAAATCACAGCTCCGATGATGGTTCAAACCCGAACCGAAACGTCAGCAAGTGATTAAGAATTTTTATTAAAATCAAATGAAATAAATTTGGCTGCGTTCTTCTTTGGAAATTATTCCTTATTTTCTTGAACATAATACTACAGCTATAAAAAAATATTCAATTACTATATGTTGAAATATATGTTGATTGGATTCGATATTTTGATAGAAATACACGTTTTGAGGCTCTCTGAGTACAAAAAATAAGAGTCCCGCAAAATGGTCAATCAGTGAACAAAATATCTCAAGAAGGAAAAGCGCTAAGAGGTTGAAATTTGATATCTAAGTTAGGTACCCCTTGAGGTGCGCGAAAATAAGCTTTTAAATAAAATCGGTCAAAGAGTATACAAGCTGACAAGTTGCGTGATGTGCGAATATCACACCAGATTTTTTAGCCTCAAATCACTATAGGAATAAGATCTACATATTTATATTCATTGTCTTTTATATGTATAGGTATAAATAAGAACGTATTAAAATAAAATTGTTTTCTAGCTTTTATAACAAGAGCCAACACCTGAACAGCAGGCTAGGCTGCGTAATAATATGATTCATCCATATCTTTATAAATCATTGATTATTTTTCCACTTTCACTCTCATTATTATTATTATGTTATTAATTTGAAATTTTATTACTTATTATTGTTAATATTGAATTATAATGTAAGTTTTTATTATTATAAGAAATTTTATGATTGTGGATTGTCTATGATCATTAATTTAACGCAAGAGGGCAAACCTATCGGGATTACGGTCTCTTTTTTGGTACTCTAGAACAAACCGCTTACCCTAGGAATGAACAAAAGAAACAAATTTTAAAACAATAATATGCTATGATTTGTATAATAATTCGTCGTCGGCGGATATTCATGTTTAAAGAAAGGGTCCTTGAACGAGGAACAATCATTTCCTCGCTGTCTGTTTGAATAAACGATTTCTCATGAACCCAACAAGATAACAACAAAAAAAAAGCAAAAATACTTATATTTGAAAAGTTTTTACGGAAGTGAATGTATTGGATTGGCGAGAAAACAAAAAGAGGGGGGGGGGGGCTCAGGTATGTTTTTTATTGAACAATTTGATGCTGTTTGATATTTGATGTGGAAGAGCCAAGGCAAATCGCAACATCAAATCAAAATTTATTTATCCATCACCTATTTTTATTTATTTAACACAAATGTCGATATTTCTGCAGATTCATTCGGCCTTCATCAGGACATGTGCAATATTTGCCTCGAGTTCTTGGCCAGGTGCGAATATTCGTCGAATAGCACGACTTCTTATTCAAAAGTGAACTCTTGAACCCTCTAAGCTCGAGGCAAACATTGAATGCCGGAAGAATCGGCCGAAACGTCGACATTTGTATTAAATAAAGAATATTTTTTCATTTGCCTTGTTCTCAGGGGCTTAAATAGAAATTTTTTTCGGGGGGAGGACCTGAACTCAAAAATTTTTCTGCAGAAAATTTTTTTTTTTTTTTAAATTTCACACGAAATTTTTTGCGGAACATTTTTTCTTTTGCGGAATCAAAGTTTTCCACCCTACGGAAAAATTTGTTGCGCTGATGTCTGTATATCCCTATATATGTATATGGGTTTGGGAAATTTCGAGGGCCCCCCCCCTTATATACGCCCCTGCTTGTTCTCCTTATTATTAATTATACATTCAGCCACTACTCGGTAGTTGTAATAAATAATTGTAATTTTAACTTTAAATAATGAATGTGGAAATATTTTATAAATTTCAGATAAGTGAATTTTTTTAAGATCCTGTAGATTTCTCAACCTGTCAGTTTCTTATCAATTTCAAATATTTTCTTTTGTTTGTTGTCTATCTGATCTATGATTAACGGTAAAAAAATACTTTTTTTTCTCATTGATGAGGAATTAGGAATTAGTTTAAAAAAATCGATCAAAGATAACAAAATAAAAGGCCTATTGTACAAGTTTCAGAAAATATTTATATAATAATAATAATAATCTACAAGCTTTTTTTTTCTTTTTTTTCAACGATAAACTTTTATTAGGTGTAGATCTGCAAATTTCCAAGTAAAATTCTCCATATGAATAAAAAAGTTTGAGAAAATCTAATCAAATGGAATATTTTAAGAAGAAATCAAGAAACCTTTTTAGCATAGAAATAGTAAAAAAAAGAAAAAAGTAGCGTCTCCGATTGTAATAAAATGGTGAAATTTAAAAAATAAAATAGAAAAATTATTATACGGGATTTGAAAGAAATAGATCTTTAGTCAAGTATTCTAAATACGCTTCTAAAAGACGTTTCGTCAGAGAAACTGTTTTCATCAGGACAAATGCCTTAAATGGTGATTCAGTGGGTTAAGCGAAAATAAATTGCATATAGGGGTATGCAGTCAGATTCATTTCCCCACTGCAACAGCAAATTTAAATTCAATTGATACTGGCGACCGTAGGCACTAGTTGAAACATGATAATACAGGGAATTGAAATTTATAACAAGCTGTGGCTGTTATGGATTTAGATCAATGATATAAAGAGGATGCATATTTTGTTAACACTCTTTATTCCGGAACGTTTCGGCTATGATCTAAAAATTCATCTTCAGCCCTTCAAGAGTATATTTATTAGAAACCGACCGAATATTCGGTTTCGGTTACGGTTTCGGCCTGTTTCGGCCAAAAATCCTGGTTTCGGCCTTAGTTTCGATTTCGGCCAAAAAGTAGCTAACTTTCGGCCGGCCGAAACCTGAGTCTGAAAAGATGGGATGAGACTCGCATGAAAAAAAAAAAAGGTCAAATGATTTGCACTTGAGGGAGAAAAAAATTTAGTCTCCCTAAAAAAAAAAGTAAATTGATTTTTTACGGGAGGGGAAAAAATTTCAAAAAAAAAAAAAAAGTTAAATAAAATGATATGAATTTTTTATAGGAAATACAAGTTTCGGTTTTGGTTAGGGTTTCCGCTGAAAATCTAGTGTCGGTCGGACCCTAATATTTATACTATTAACATACAAAATAGATTTTGTCTAAAATTTTACCAATCCAGTTCATATGTATTTAGTCAAATGTATATTATTGATATATTATGAATTATCAACAAGTGAATATAAGAGCAAGGCCCTGAATGAAAAATTGAAATTTTATACTAGGTTATGTGTTTCAAAATTATTTTATTAACTTTATTCAAGAATTTTATAACTTCTCAAGATGACAAACCAAGTGTCGAAATACGTAGAGCTTCTGGATCATAGATTTGAGGTAGAAAGAGATTCGCCCTGAACGATGAAATTTTTCTAAATTATATTAGTGACCAAATAATAAGGAAAAATGGGTCGGGAAACTCTGATACAAAAAAAAAAAAAAATGTAAAATAGACAAATAAAGATGAAAGTGAATATTAAAATTTTCTAACAAGAAAATTTTCATCAACACATGTAAATGTCTTATGTATACCCCTAAAGCCTCAAAAGAGGTAAGGGGAAGAAATGGAATCAATAAATATTATTATTATTAGTAGAAAAATAAAAGGCCAAGCAGCTAGGTTTATTTCTACAGCGACATTTCGGTCGACTATGCGACCATCTTCATGGCTACAATGGAGTTTATAAAAAAAACAACATCAAGAGGTTGTATAAATAAAATAATCTGATGGATCGTAATGAATTTTATGAAATGTCTGTCAAAGAACTTAAGAGGTTTTTCTATTGACTGAACTCTAGGTAATGATAATTTTTGTTAAGGTCCGACCGAAACAAGATTTTCAGCCGAAACCGAAACCGAATATTCGGCCTCAACCTTAGTTTCGGCCGAAACCGTAACCGAAACCGAAACTTGTATTTCCTATAAAAATTTTTTTTTCATTTTACCTTTTTTTTTTTTTTTGAATTTTTTTTTCCTCCCGTGAAAATCATTTTACCTTTTTTTTTAGGGAGACTAAGTTTTTTTTCTCCCTCAAGTGCAAATTATTTGACCTTTTTTTTTTTTGCATGCGAGTCTCATCCCATTTTTTCAGACTCTGGTTTCGGCCGGCCGAAAGGTTCCTGCCACTTTTTGGCCGAAACCGAAACTACGGCCGAAACCATGATTTTTGGCCGAAACTGGCCGAAACCGTAACCGAAACCGAATATTCGGTCGGTTCCTAATTTTTGTCTTGAAATTTTATTTATACAATTTCTTGTTGTTATGATTTTTTTATAAACTCCATTTTGGCCATGAAGATGGTCGCATGGTCGACTGAAACGTCGCTGTGGGATCTCTATTAAAGAAATAAACCTAGCTGCTTGGCCTTTTATTTTTCTACTACGTATTGATTCAGGTATTCACCTCGCTAACAATTATTAAAATTCTCTATAGAGAATTGATAATATAGACTAGATTATGTGTTTCAAAATTATTTTATTGACTTTATTCGTAAATTTGTCACTTGGTTTCTCATCTTCAGAAATTATAAAAGTCTTGTATAAAGTCAATAAAATAATTTTGAAACAGATAGCCTAGTGTATTATAATATCAATTTCCTATAGAAAATTGTAATATTCTTTTCCTGACTGTATTTGTCTATTTTACATTTTTTTTTTAAATGTCTTTTTTGATAAGTGAGTTCCAGTTTTCGTTATTATTTGATCGCTAATACATTTCTTCGTTCAGGGCGTGAAGCGAATCTTTGATCCCTAGCACAAGAGGCGAGATCTCTTTCTACCTCAACTCGATGACGTTTTATTTTGCTTTTCTACTCTAATCTAATTCCAACATCTTCAACAATTGTGTCAAAAAATATTTAAAAAAAAATGAATATTCTTTGAAAGTTCAGTATTTCCGTACAAAAAAAGGTTATAATACAGAAAAATAATAAATTTTTTTAATAATAATAAAACTTGTAATGGTTGAGTTACTTTGAGGAATAAATAAAAAAAAGAAAAGAGTTTAACTGTAGTTTATAATATAAATTAATTCAGATTTAGTTTAAGTGCCCTAAGGGTTCGGGTATTGTTATTAAATTTTGCAAGTCCTTAAGGCGTATTGCCTCCCTCTCTCTTGTTTAAACTCTTATTATAACAACTCAAACAAGAAAATATTCAATCAAACTGCAAAACTCTCTCAAGAAAATGAACTTTAACATTTAATCACTCTGATCTCTTTCTTTTTGAAATGAGAATAAGATTGATACTCACTATATAATATAAAATTAAAATGAATATAATCTTTTTTACGCTACTGCAGTGGTTTCCGAACTTTCCTGCCTTAAAAATATTTTATCGTACACCCCTCCCCCCTCACCCCCATTTAAAATATCGAGTTAGAAATCTAAATGTTTCTATCGTTAAAAAACCTGTGAAACCTCGCATATATTAAAAATTTTCTTTTATAAATGTTTCTCGTATTACCTACACCACTTCCCCTCCAATTTTTACTTTCTCTTACCTATTTATATATAGTAAGAAAGTATTGGATTCGTATTAAAGATGTCGAGATTTTTTTTTTTTTTTGGAATGGGTGCATAAGGTCCGAAGATTTTGATGGATATACACGTTTTGAGGTCCTGAGTCCAAAAAAGTGCTTTTCGCAACATTGTCTGTGTGGGTTCAATTGAATTGAAAGGAATTGAGCTAGGTGGTTGAAATTTTATTAGGCATACTCCTGGAGCGTGAAAATTAGCTTTTAATCAAAATCGGCCAAAGAGTACTAGTACTTTACTGATATACTTTTTCAGATTTTTTTTTTGATTTTCTCAAAATTCGCTCTAACAATTTTGATTAGCTCTTTCAAATGTATATTCTCATTTTGCTCTCAAAATTGTTTGACGCACACTTTACTCTTGTACTTCATAGTAAATATAGGAAAAATGGTTGCCATGGTGATAAAATATAAATAACAGAAACAGGTAGATGAATGCAGCCAGCAAAAAGAACAAAAACTTTATTTAAATATCGTCGACATTTCGAGAACGTATCGCTCCCATCTTCAGGACGATAAATTGTTAATGTTGTTGTCTAAAATCTAAACAACATTAACAATTTATCGTCCTGAAGATGGGAGCGATGCGTTCCCGAAACGTCGACGATATTTAAATAAAGTTTTTGTTCTTTGCTGGCTGCATTCATCTACATGTTCTTGTTGATTATCACTCAGCCATTAATTTCTTCTTTTAAAATATAAATTAAAATTAAATATACAAATTAAACACGAGGTTATTTGTTTCAAAGGTTTTATTAATTAAAAAATTAAGACTTGATACGTATTTCGACAATTCCTTGTCATCATCAGAAGTGATTACATTCTTCTGATGATGACAAGGAATTGTCGAAATACGTATCAAGTGTTAATTTTTTAATTAATAAAACCTTTGAAACAAATAACCTAGTGTTTAATTTGTATATTTAATTTTAATTTACAAAATGTTTCAACGAGAACCAACGGTCGAAAGTTTAAATCTTATTAAAATATAAATATTTTCCCATACTTATAAATTTTACATCTT
>JAKCPI010029709.1:0-25064 GCA_023213315.1 Euborellia annulipes | reverse complement strand
GCTTATTCAAACATGATGTGTTTGGAATTCTAAGATTGGCAGAAATGGCCTAATGTTGCCCTCTGGTGATCCGCCTCTTTTTTTTTATAAAAATTTTATAAAATTATAAAAAAATATAAAATTTATTTCAATAAAACGTAAGCTGTCAAAATCAAATAACCTCACTTTTTGGTTAAAGTCAGCCATGTTGGATGACGTGAAAAATCCAACTCTGTGATTGGTCGATGCCTGGTTTTTGGAAGAAAGGCATGCAAAAAAATATAACATGCGGAATCAGCCAAAAAACCCATGCACAATCAGACGCTATAATGTCGTCATATCTCATGCGATATGACAAGAAAACCCTCCTGAAGCGGCCTCAAGTTTATTATCAAATTTGTACTCCAGAAAACTACTTAAAATTTATTAAAAAGAAAAAACAGACGATTCTTAATAAAAATATCTTACTTTCACCTAAGCAGTTGCAGCTAAAAAATTGCAAGTGCATGCTTGTCAAGTTTGCAGTTATGTGTTAGATACACTGGCGCCAGCCGAATGATACTAGTGGTATGCATATTTCTACTGGCGCCAGTATTCGCATTGCTCTTATCCATTAAAACATGAACAAAAAATAATCTAGACGAAAAAAATGCCTTTATGAATTGCCAAAATCACATTCACTTCACTCAAGAGACTGAAACAGAATCTACTTGACATATTTTTTTTTTATATTAAACGCCTCATCAATCTTATTTTTAAAGAATCTTCTCTCGACATATTAACTTTTCTCATGGTTTTATTTCTGAATATATTATATATAAAAAAAAAAAAAACTAATAAATATGAATTTATGTTCAACAAAAGTTGAGTTTTAGCATTTGGAAAAGCGATTATTTTTTTATTTGCCAGTATATATATAAATCAAAGCCTTACGTTAAAACGTTGAAATTAAGGGAAAATACTTTTTTTTATGCACCTGACAATTCCCCCCTCCCTAAGTGAAATTGCATTCAATCTATTGAGTGATTTAATCTAATCAGTGAACGGTTCATTAATTATTTATTGACACCTGAGAGAGCTCTACAAGTTTTTTTTTTAAAAGCTTCTATTGAAAAAGCCTATAAATGGGAATTGATCGATTGAATATACGGCTTCATTTTTTAAGAATTATTTAATAACTGCTTAAGTACTTAAGAAAAACCACTAATAATAATAATTAAGAAATCAAAAAGTAGAAAGCTATAAAACCGTCTTAGTTTTTATATCGTTTTGAATTAAATATAGGTACGTAATCGGATCGCAAAATAAGTAGGAAAGAATTTACAGTAGTAGGCCTAAATTCAAAGGGCCGCTCTCCCTGTGGATTTTCTTGACATTAAACATTTTAATGGTTTTTTCTTCATATTTAAGAAAAAAATGGACACATTTGTTTACATTCTGATGAATGAATAAATTGAGAGGTTAAAAGAGGTTAAGTTATTTCTCCATTTTTAATAAAAACCAGTGCCTGCTTGAGGATTTGTTTGCATTCATAGAATATACAAATGCAAAGAATACATAAATATTTCTCTATACATTTCCTATGGGAGAAATCGTAACTTGAAGAATTAATAACTCAAAAATTGGAAGTGCTAGGGACCAAAACGTATTTTTCCCTCAACCAGTTTTTTATGCTGAATACGTATATGTAATTATTATTTTCCTACGACCTTTAGTTCAGGCCGTACTTTTTATGCGTACAGACGGACAGCCAGACAGACATCGGAGTCTCTGCATAAGCTCTCTCCCCCTTAATATTACGCACAGTGAGAGCTAAAAATATTTTTAAAAATTAAAATTAAATATACAAATTAAACACTAGGTTATTTGTTTCAAAGGTTTTATTAATTAAAAATTAACACTTGATACGTATTTCGACAATTTCTTGTCATCATCAGAAGTGATTACATTCTAATACATTCTAATAAATCACTTCTGATGATGACAAGAAATTGTCGAAATACGTATCAAGTGTTAATTTCTAATTAATAAAACCTTTGAAACAAATAACCTATTGTTTAATTTGTATATTTAATTTTAATTTACAAAATGTTTCAACGAGAACCAACGGTCAAAGTTTAAAAAATATTTTTGATAATTTACAAAACTTCGGTTTTTGATATACCACTGTGTACAAAAATTAACCGGAATCTTGTTATAAAATGAAAAATCTTATTTAAGTTATCCTCCTAAATCTATTTCCCCATTGCCTTCAAATAGAAATTGGCCATATACCCGTATATATGTATATAGATTTGGTAAATTTCGGGGGGGGGTGTCTTCGAAGCCCCTTATATACGCCCCCTGTTGTCAATATTCCCTCCAAGATAGAGTGTAGTTTATTGATTAATTTGTAAAATATCTCCAAAACCTTTGGTCTTTTTTTTCGTTAGTATTTTATAAATTTAACTCACATCTGCAAAGAAATGGTTTCCAATTTGGTGATGGCTTGGGGTTTTTTTTTTTTTTTTTTTTTTTTTAATGGAACGCAATCAATCAATCTAACAAGATCTATTTTAAATTGATCAATGGAAAGAATTTACATTTTACGTGAATAATTGATCTTAGTCTCCTTTCACTTTGATTAGTTTTCCCAAAAATTGTAGTTTGTTCATTATATGCATCTTTAATTTATTATTGTTCGTTTTGTTTAATTACACTGATTTTATTACTAAATTTATTTATTAAGATAGAAAATTTGCGAGATATGTTTGTACTTAAGATTGGGCAAAATTGCACCCCCAGGACCTCCATGCTTTCGCGGCGGGAGGACCCACCCTCTAGTTCAGTGGTTCCCAACCGGTGTGCCCCGGCACCCAAGGGTGCCGCAAGAATGCCTAAGGGGTGCCGCGAGATATTTAGATAAAAATAAAGAGGCGACAAAATAAAGTTTTGCTAAAAAAAAGGTCAAATGATTTTCTCGCAAGGGAAAAAAATTTGCCCCAGAGCGGAAAAAATTTCGTTTTGATAGGGGAAAAAAAGGAAGAGTGCCGCAGGTGTATAATATTATTCCCAACGCACCTTTGGGGTGCCGTGGACTTCAAAAGGTTCAAAAGGTTGGGAAACGCTGCTCTAGTTCATTGGTGTTTTCTTCTTTTTTTTTTTTTTTTTATTCTTAAATTGGTACGGAAAATATTGTTAACGTCTGAAATACAGTAAGTACTTCATTTAAACTTTGGAATAAATTGCCAATCTGCCAAAGAAAAAAATATTTATAATTTTAAGAATATTATGGTGTAGGGGTTAGCGTGCTGGCCTTCTATACTAAGAGTCGCGGGTTCGGATCACAGGCAGTCCGATGATTTTATTTAAGTCATTTGGATACCAAATGGCTTAAATAAGAATGCCTGAACCCACAATATATATATATTAATCACAACGGTTATCGTCAAAGTCTTATATGGCCTAAGTTGCCGACAAGACTATGTGAATGTGAGTGTGAATGAGAAAATAGTGTGAGTGTTTAAAAAAAAGAATATTATAAATTTAAAATGGGTTGCAGAATAACATCCAATTAATCTGAATAAATTTTAGAAAGCCATATAGGCCTATATTAGGTATGTTTGAATAAAGTTCTAAGATTTGAGGCCACCTATCCGTCAGCAAAGCGGTAAGGTTGCCTATGTTCAAGGCAGCCTCTAGTCCAAGCATGTTCAATCTACGGCCAGATAAAAACATTAGCCTAATTTTTTAAAGACTCTTAAATATGATTAAAATCAAAAGTAAAAATAATACTCTATTTTTAGGGAATTTTTTACTTTTTTATCTACAAGGCGGAAACCAAATTATTTCATCAACTCTTGATTTTAATAACACACTTTGATTAAGTGCATAATTTGGGAGTAATTTAGGAAAAATGCCTACCAATGCTTATCCCAGAGGGGGGGGGGTTGAAGCAGACTCAGAAATTTTTGTTATAAGTAAAGCAATCAATTTTTTACAAATTTTTCAAACAATTTATGTTAAAATTGTAATTAAAACTATTTTTTTTTCTAGCTCTTTTACTCCTCAAATAAATGTTTATGCCCAGAGAGAAAAAATCTGGTGGACTGTCACCACACCAGATTTTTCGTGTCGAGATATATTTAGTTTCCGCCGATATATTAGAATTCAATATGTAAAATTTATAAGTATGAATATAAATATTTATATTTTGTTACCATGGCAATCATTTCTCTTATCTTTTCTACACTGATAAAAATGAAGTTTTTTTCCCAAATACGCCATGTATTTGGTCAATCCTCACTTGAGTTAACAAAATTTCAATTGGTTCAAAAACGCAGTATTTGAGACAACTAAATCTAAGCATTTGAGTAGAGGCAGGTATGGCATTCCCTTTATAACAGCATTTTTCCGGTCAAATACGATGTATTTGAATGAAAGAAATGTGAGGTTCGTCCGGTTAACAACAGATAGAGCTAGATACATCTATGTATTTAGTAGAAATACATATAAATTTAAAATAAACTCTATTTGAAGTTGATGTAAAAAAATAAACTTTTCTTAATTACATACATGTTTTTGATAGAAAGTTTTAAGTGATTGTATAAAAGTTTTTTTTATTTTCTTAAGCAAAATATATTATCGAATATAATTTACCAAAAAGAAGTTGGTAGTTTATTTCATTTCAATCAAAAAATAAAAAAATTGTCTCTGAAATTCATTTCGGTCTTTTCTATTATTTTTAGATAATCTTTGAAATGCATAAAAAATTCTGGTGTGAATGGCCGCACGGCACACAACTTCCTCTTACATTCAGTAATTGAAAGTAGTGTTCTGTGCTTGTCACAACAGATTTTTTTGTGTCGACATTTATTTAATTCCCGGTAATGCATTAGAATTCAAGAAGTAAAATTTTTAATCAAAAGTAAATATTTATGTTGTCTTCGAACAATTTTGAGGATGAAATGAGAGTAGAGATTTTAAAAAGGATCTAAAAAATAATTTATTTATGAATTTTAAATAAAATCATTTGAGCCAATTTTGAGAAAATCGAAAAATCTGAAAAAGTACATCAGTAAAGTCTGAGATCATTTTAGGACTCAGGAGACCTCAAAACGTGTATATTCGTCTAAATCATGACATCAAATTTTTCAATTTTTATTTTTTTTGAAATTATACCCTCTAATTTTTTTATTTATATTATAAAGCACTCGTAAATGAAATTTTACCCAGTTCGAAGTTCATTTACCCGCCCCGGCGGTCTTGGTCAAAATTCGAAATTTTTTTTTTGCGTATTTTGCGTATTTATTTAAAAAAAAAATTGAATAATTGAATATTAAAGACAGCAAGTTGCCGCGGCTGCGCGCCAACACTCCCATTTAACTTGACATGTAGAAAACTAGAATCTATTTTTGATTAGCGTTTTGTTTTTGACAATAACGAAATAATATAAGATCAAAATTTATTAAATAAATTTTAATTTTATTCATAATAAAATAAATAGTGCTTGACATATGTATTTTGGATGAATAGGAAAAGGGTCAATCACCTTTTAAACACCCTCCTTTTAGAAGCAGGTACCGGGAGGAACAAAGAAATTATGGAAAACCCCTAGCATTTACTTTTCTTCAAACAAATTTGAGAGGAAAAACATTTTAAAGAGCATAAAAGAAGCTAACCATTAGCTCGCAGGAGTAGCCTGCCTGTCTGTCTCAGTTCTTGTTTAGACTTCAGAACATACACTATCTCCAACATTGAACAACACTCGTATTTTTTTTTTTTTTTTTTTTTTTTTTTTTTTTGTTAAATAATTTTTTGATAATACCAGTGTTAAAACCCAACTGTTTGTGTTCTTTATAACCAACAAACCCTTACATTGTGATCAATTTAAAAATTTCAATATGGCGGATGATCAGACGATATTTGAATAAATGGAATCTGACAAATTTGGTGGAAAGATTTAAAAGTAAGTATCTATTTATTTGAGTGAAAACATACACTCATACACTTTCAGCAACTTTTTAAAAATTGTTCTATTCTTACAGGATATCCCAGGTAGAAATTTATCTTAGTCGGACAAGTTATTAGCTTAGAATTAGCTTTATTTAAGCTTAGAGTCTAAGATAGTTTTTTAAGCTTATTTCTAGCTTATTATTAGCTTATTATTAGCTTATTATTAGCTTATTATTAGCTTATTATTAGCTTATTATTAGCTTGTTATTAGCTAGTTTCCTTAGGTTGCTGCTATCTTATTTCTAGCTTATTATTAGCTTGTTTTTAGCTTATTATTAGCTTGTTTTTAGCTTATTTTTAGCTTGTTTTTAGCTTATTATTAGCTTGTTTTTAGCTAGTTTTCTAAGCTAATTTCAAGGTTCGTTTTTATCTTGGATATCTAGCTTAAAGCATTCCATTGATACTATAAGGTTGTATTGTATTCGAATAAGTAATTACTTTTATCTTAAGGTACTGACCAGGGCCGCAGGCAAACCCCCTCCCCCCCCCTCCATAGCACCTGCTCTTCTATCAAATGTATATAAAAAAAATTTTAATTTGAGAAAAATCATTTTGAATAATTATTCTTAATAAATATAAATTTGGCAGAGTATCAGTATATGAAATAAAATTTAAATAATGAATTTTTTAATTATTTAGAATGAGTGTAAATAGTAACCTAATATTATTCTTGAATTTTAACTCTTTTATTTATAATTTAAAAAAAAAGACCTCCTGCCTACCTGGAAAAACCCAAAAAGGAAGCATTTGTAAACAAAAGAATTTACAGTTAGAGTGGACACAGGCAGCTTTGGTCAGGTTAGTCTACTCTAAACTTTAGGCCTGATAGGATCGTGAATTTTTTTTTTAGAATTTAAATTTGTGTTTTAAAAATTCGAGGGGTGCAAACTAATTTTTTAAATATCTCTTTTGCCCCTCCCCCCCCTGAAAGACGCTATTCATCATTTATGTAAGTATATTTATTACATATAAAATAAATAAGAAATAAGGTTAAATGATTAAATATTTTTTTTAGATTTTTAGGTCCAGTGCTAAGTGCTTGGTTTCATAAAGAATATAACATGGTGATTTATTAACTGCATGTTTTAAAAATAAATATATATTGATAAATTATGTGATTTCTCATTTTTTGTAAAAAGTGGACTTACACCACTTTCAAAATAAATGGTCCATATATATGTATTTTATATCTTTTGTTTGTGTTGGAAAAATATTTTAAATAAAAATTTTATTTTTTGCAAATACTTTTTTTTTAACTCAAAATACCATACCTTGCCCTTAGCTAGTTTTGTTAGCTAATTCCAAGCTTATTTTAAGCTAACAAAACAACCTTATTTTTAGCTAGTTTTGTTAGCTAATTTTAAGCTTATTTTAAGCTAATTCCAAGCTTATTTTAAGCTAACAAAACAACCTTATTTTTAGCTAGTTTTTTTAGCTAATTTTAAGCTAATTCGGTAAGCTTGCTGCTAGCTTAGAAAAGCGTTACAAAATAAGCTTAAACTAAGCTAATTTTGTTAGCTAATTTTAAGCTTAAACTTAGAAAATTAGCTTAATATTAGCTAATTTTAAGGTTGAATTTCTACCTGGGATTGAATCAATTGCTGACGAATCCGATTATAATAAGCGTAAGCGTTCCGATGACTCAAATGAAGGTGAATATAGACAGTTTTTGAAAAAAAATAACAATAACAAATACGTGAGAAAGCTTTTGGATAATAATAACTTTTGCAGTGCCATAATATCTATATATATAATAATAATTAGTATCATCTGTTACAACAGTGTTAATTTTTTATCCCTTTTTTTAAATTTTTTTATTTGGTTTGAAATCGTTTGCTTCTCTTAACTTAAAATAATATAATTCATTAAATGTGGTGAGTATTTTTCATGGGCGTAGCCAGGGGTAGGCAGGGGGGCATTGCCCCCCTGGCTTGCCCTAAAAATTAAAAAAAAAAGAAACAAATATATATTTTTCCCATTGGGAATTTTTTTAACGCCCCAATCCAACTACATTAATTTAATTTTTTTTTTTATTTAAATAAATAATTAATAATCTATGTATATATTAATTGTAAACCCCCCCTCTCGCCCTAACGAGGGGTTGGCCCCCCTAACAAGATGTCTGGCTACGCCCATGGTATTTTTATTTTGTATGTTGGTTTGTGTAAATGAGTAATGTTAGAGGATTTGTTATTATTTTTAAGATAATTATTATGTTAATAAATATCCAAATTTTCTATAATTTTTATACAAATGTATAATTTAAAATGTAATTATGTAATAACAGTTATAATATATCATATTAAAGTTTATAAATAAATGAGTAGGATGGCAGCCAGGAAAGAAATCAGACAAAAAATTCAATCAATTTTTATCTAATTTTATTACGATCGCCGACGTTTCGGACGCAAATCGCGCCCTTCCTCAGGACAATCGATGGTCAATGAAATACAGATGGGCGTATTTTTTAATTAACAATATAAAAACACAATTCACGGGTGTGAGATGCATTGTTTTGTACTGTATATATTTGCTGTTACTCATTGAACCCTTTCGCATTAAATTTAACATTTAAATTTAACATTAAACATTTAACATTAAAATTAACATTAAATTTAACATTTAATGCGAAAGGGTTCAATGAGTAACAGCAAATATATACAGTACAAAACAATGCATCTCACACCCGTGAATTGTGTTTTTATATTGTTAATTAAAAAAATACGCCCATCTGTATTTCATTGACCATCGATTGTCCTGAGGAAGGGCGCGATTTGCGTCCGAAACGTCGGCGATCGTAATAAAATTAGATAAAAATTGATTGAATTTTTGTCTGATTTCTTTCCTGGCTGCCATCCTACTCATATCTTCTAATAGTCCAGCCATCATCTCAATATTATTTATAAATAAATAATGAAATAAATAAAAAAACTATTATTTTTTTTTAAACACACACCTTTTTCACCCCCCCCCCTCCCCACACACACACACATACACAAAGTCTTTTCAGCAACTAAAAAAAAAAACTAATTAGAATAACTTTTTACTACTCAACGAGATTAACTGCAGTTTATTTAACATCAATACAAGTAGGCACTCAAAAAAAAAAATAAATTTTTTAAGTTAATCTGCTATATTTTTGGAGAAAATAAATTAATTTTTTCATTTTAATAAATAATTACGTAAGTCAAAATCTGTCATTATAGCATATATTTCATAAGAAATTTCAGTAACATTGTATATATTTCAAACAATTAATTCCGTAGTTAAAAAAATATCGTGAAGAATTTGAATAAAAGAGTCTGAAGATTGCTGCAAATAAATGTATTTTCACTCAAATTCCTAAAAAAATTGATAGAATATATTTTGTTTTCTAATTGAATAGAATAGTTATTGTAAGAAAATCATGGGCAGGCAAAATAAAATGCTTATTATATTAACTTAAACACGTATATTATTGAACAAGTTACATAGGACGCCACTTCAAGTAGTGCGTATTTCTCATGAATACGCCATGTATTTGACTGAACGATCCCCTTCAAATACGCGCCGTACTTAAACCCAGGTAGTAGAGTATTTCGCCGCCCGTAAATACGCCATGTATTTGACTCAACTGAAACCACGTTGACTCAAAGTTTTCTTTTTATCAGTGTATGGAGTACAAGAGTAAAGTGGTCTTCAAAAGATTTCAATGGCAAAATGAGAATATATATTCGAAAGAGAATCTAAAAAATAATTGATTTTTGGATTTTAATCAAAATCGTTTGTTTTGAGAAAATCGAAAAATACTGAAAAAGTGCATCAGTAAAGTACTAGTACTCTTTGGTCGATTTTGTTTAAAAGCTTCGTGCCACGTCCCATGTGGCTGCCTAACTTAAATATAAAATTTCAACCTCCTACCTCTTTTCGTTCTTGAGATATTTTGTTCACACACACACACACACCCACAGACAGACCATGTCGCGAAAACTACTTTTTTGGATTCAGGGGACCTCAAAACGTATATATCCATCAAAATCTTGACATCGAATTTTTGACATGAATCCAATACTTTCTCTCTCTATATATTAACATATATAGAGGAAAGAGAAAGTAAGAAACTATTATTATTTAATTTTGGTTTCCTCCCTACCTAAGAGAATTATTTGCCAGAGGTAAACTATCTAGCATATTAGTAAAGAAGAAAATCCAATTTCGCTCCTATCTAATTACAAACCATATGATGGCGAAACTCAAACAGAACCGGGCAGCTCTGTGATTTGACCAATTAATTAGGATAAATTAATTATGAACGACTTTAAAACAAGCAAAGTTAATTAAATTTAAACTAGTAACCAATTGATGAAGAATGTGACAGTGAAGATGGGATGTGGAGGGAAGCAGCCAGGAAGGAAGCGTCTATTCATTAAACAGGCTCCTTTAAACAAAACGTTTCGGCCAAATTTATTGAGCCATCTTCAATTAAGATCATTTTTTGCAGGGAAAATTTTTTGACGAAACTAAATTTTTTTCCCGCAGGGCGGCAAAATTTTTTCTTTCTTTTTTAAGGACACAAAATTTTTTTCGCCCTTCAAAAAAATTTTTTTTTTTGCGCAACTAATGTTCCCAACAGCGTGGCAAAAAATTTTTTCCCTTCCATATAAATCATTTTATTTTTTTTTTTGTAGAGGCACGAAATTTTTCCCGCCCTGCTAAAATTTTTCTTTGGGAAAACGGACGGCACGGCCTCCTTGGCCCCCCCTTATACACACCCTGTTCACTGCATACCCGGTTCACCAAGGATATACCAAGGTCATATGTTTCATTATATTATTTACAAAGTCGTATATAAGGGGGGTGGGGTTTGGTGCCGAGGAGTCCCCCTCCCCCGAAATTTTTCAATTCTATACCTCGGTACATATATGCGGGTATATGGCCAATTTTATTTTTACTAATTGATTTTCATAGGATTATAATTTTATTTTCCTTTATTTTACAAGATATCACTGTTGAGTATGCTTCTGAACCGTATCATACTTGTAGACTCGCCTTTTGTGCTTTCCTCTCCTAAGGGACAGGAATTTATTTCAATTGGGTCTGGGAGTAACGTAATAATAATTTGAATCTCTTAAATGTTTTGGAAAATTAATTATAATCAAATTTCACACAAAAACTACAAGTTGGCTTAGAAATTAGAGAGCGTCATTTGTGCTCTGTGAAACAGCTTTCTGGTTGTACGATTAGCCGCTTCGCAGCAGTTGAAAAAAGAAGAGAGCACGCATACGACTGACCCTGGACAAACAGGGCTGGATAGTCGCCTTCGGCGGGCTTTGCAACTAGTACTTTTATAATTATCTAATTTAATATTCAAAAGAATCTTTTCCTAAGTGTGTTTATCATTTCAAATTCGATTTCTTGTTGTCTTTTATTTCTTCCGGCTCTCTGGGCAAAATTCACTTTGGGACTTTTTTTTTTGCTGAAGCTCTTATATAAATTAGTTTAGAGCATCGGCGGCAGACGGCTGTTAATGCAATTAATAACCCACTCCACGGGGACCAAGACGAAGGGGGACAGACCGACTGACAAGCGCTGTCAATCCCTCTCAAAGAAGTCATACAACGCTTTTGAATCCTTATCGATGCGATTAGATTCGAACACTTTTAGGTCAATGAACAATTGCAAACCAATATGTAGTCTAATTGGGATATTGATTTTTTTTTTTGGGAATTCTATGAAACGTCAGGCGATTGATTTGTAGATAGAATGGCAAATTATGCCGAAAATGACATTTCTAAAATTTACCAACACTTTCAGAAATCCCAGACCTGCTTGCAGCAAGAGTTCGATAGAAAAATGGAGGCTCTCATTTGAGCATATAACACGCATTTTGTAACACAGGGTTGTTTGCTTAAAACCACTGGTTTAAACCGGTTCTCCTGGTTTTCATCCAATTATGACCAGTGGTTTTTATTGAGTGATCATTTGTGAGGACGCACCGTGTGAGGGCTTTTTAAAATTAAATTCCGCAGGTAAATGGGATATTAATAAACAAAATTTGATTTCAAGAATTTTAATATACTATCAGAAACTAAATATATCCCGACACAACAAATCTGGAGTGACTGGCCGCACAACACACAACTTTCTCTTACATTTGCTAATTGAAAGTTTGAATTTTTCTGTGTCGGGATATATTTAGTTTCCGATGACAGATAAAACCCTTGAAATGTAATTAATAATCCGCAAATCCACTTTTTTGGACTCAGCGGGCCTCAAAACATGCTTTTCCATCAAAATCTCGTCATCGAATTTGTGACATGATCGCAACACTTCTCTCTACATATTGATATTAACTTATTGATATATAGGAAAGAGAAAATATATCAATATTAGTAATAGTAATAGTAGTTGTAGTAGTAATGAATGGTTGGAAAAAGAAATTATGGTTAATTGGTTAAAACCAATTTTGGACGGTTTTAACCACTTTTGACCAGTGTCCTGGTCAAAGTCTAAATAAGTGTTTTTTTTTAAACAACTCTGCTATTACGTTTTATTTTTCTAATAGGTCTAATCTCTAGACTAAGCTCAAAACGTTTTAACAGTTTGATAATCTCACGGAGTACTATCTTAAATTATTTTTATTATTTCGTTAAATATCATTGAGTTCTCCCTTCATCTCTTGAAAAATGTTATATTTTTTCGGGAAAATGATTTAGAAATGTTTATCATTCAGGGAAGGAATTTTTTTTGGTTACATGCTTATTTCACGTTAAAATTCAAGTCACAAAACCGGAGGATAAAGAAAATCCCGTCTGAGAAGGTGGAGTGAAATCATTTCTAGAATAGTTATAACATCGCTTTCTTGTATTGAGACATCATTTTTTTAAATATTTCTCACTTGATCAGTTCAAGAAGGTGTTTTTAGTTTTTACAACTATGGCTAGTCATTCGCTACTTTCAACAACCGAAATTGAGGAAGTTTAAAGTGAAGTTTCAAACAACTTTAATTCGGGAAAATTCTTTTTATGTCTACTAAATTTTTAAATACAACCCTTCCATTTGGGAAAGAAAAAAATATTGTTTGCTAAGCCATATTTTTTCTATAATATTTAAATAAATAAATAATTTCACTTAAGTTGAAACATGGAAAGTTCGATAAATCAATATTCCAATGTCCGCTATTTTATTTTATTTTTTATAACCTTAATACATTTTTATTATTTTTTGTTTTTGGCGTTAATTTTATATTTGTTTTGTTTATTAATTTCAAATGCAAACCCCAAGCCCCCAGGGCGTGAGGTCAGAAGCGTTGACATTCATAATTTCAAAAGCCCAGACAGAGATGTGAATTCGCTCTGTCTGGCAAAACAAAATCAAATCAAATAAATGGAATAGTTATTTCAATAATACTTTAATTGTTCATTCTACATGACCTGAGATAGGCACCGAAATAAATTAAATTTTGTTTTATTATTTTGCCTAACGTTCTTTCTCTGGACTGGCAAAGTGTCAAACGAAAATCATTTAATGTAAATTATAATATCTCAGAATAAAATAGTAGGGATTGATAGTCTCATTCTAGATTTTGATATAAACTTAGGATTTTGGTAATTTTCGAAGGCTAAAAAATTAATTAATTAATTTAAAAAAATAAACACTAGGTAATATATTTCAAAATTTGAGAGTTAATTTAAAAAAAAACTTGAGAAAAAAAAATACATTAGTAAAGTCCTTTGGACAAAGTCCTTGAGACGCTTACGAACCTTGTTAATCTAATATAAAATTTGAGTATCAAGACTTTATTCGTTTTAAGTTATTTCATTAAGCCACATTTTTTGATATTTCACTTGGAATTCATTAAATTTATTGTGAAAAGAGCTCAAATTCACACTAAAAGGGAAATCCTCTCTTTTAATGGCAATTTTAAGAAAAGCAATAAAATTCCTTTTGGAGAAATTTAGGTAAATGTTTTGATATTTTAACAGGAAGAGACATTCAGAGAAATTAGGATTTTTTCACAATAAAATTCAATAAATTTCAAGTGAAATATCAAAAAATGGGGGTTAAGGGAATTAACCAAAAATAAAAAAATTCTCGATACTCAAATTTTATACTTAGGCTACGCGCGCGCCATCCATCCATCTAAGCAAACTCAAATGTCTCATTCATCTAATTTTTCGAATTTAAAGAAAAATTAAAATGTAATTTTCTTTACTTTCTCTTACATATTTTTTTTTTTTTTTTTTGATAAAAACACTCACACTTTTTTCTCATTCACACTCACACTCACATTCACACTGTCTTTTCGGCAACTCAGGCCATATAAGACATTTACGATAACCGTTATTGATTTAATATACATATATGGGGTCCAGGCATTCTTATTTAAGCCATTTGGTATCCAATTGACTTAAATAAAATCATCGGACTGCCTGGGGTCCGAACCCGCGACGTTTGGTATATGAGGTTAGCACGCTAACCTCTACGCCATGCCCCGAGGGCTTCTCTTACATATATATATATATATATATATATATATATATATATATATATATATATATATATATAGTGAGAAAGTATTAGATTTATGTCAAATTCGATGTCGAAATTTTGAGATCCCATGAATCCAAAGAAATGGTTTTCGCAACATGGCCTGTTTGTATGTCTGTCTGTGAACAGAATATCTCAAGAACGAAAACAGCTAGGAGGTTGAAATTTTATATTTGAGTTAGGCACCACCATGGGACGTGACACGAAACTTTTGAACAAAATCGGCCAAAGAGTACTAATACTTTACTGATGCACTTTTTCAGTTTTTTTTTTTGAATTTCTCAAAATTCGATTTTGATTAAAATTCAAAAATCAATTATTTTTTAGATGCTCTTTAAAATGGATATTCTTATTTTCCCTTGAAATCTTTTGAAGCACACTTCTCTTGTACTTCATAGGAAAGATAGGAGAAATGGTTGCCATGGTAACAAAATATAAATATTTTCCTATGTTTATAAATTTTATCGACACAAAAAATCTGATGTGACAAGCACAGAACACAATTTTCTTTTATTAAAGATAAGAGAAAGTTGTGTGCTGTGCGAGCACTCACACCATCAGATTTTTTTTTAAATACCGTTCTATTGTTTATTTCCATCTGGGGATAAAATAAAAATTCACCACAAGCTGGTCTCCCGAATGTTATTTAAAATGAATTCCAAATGGATCGATTGTGATCTGCTTTTCTTTTCTATCGTTCCGTTAAAAATGTGAAGTTGAAAGAAGCACTCAGAACTTGTAGTTCAATCAACTGGACCACTCAAGTGGGCATTGGTACAAACTTAAGACCCCATGGGCATCTTATCCTCTTTTCTAGTTAATGAATTTCTTTCCTTCCGTTTCCACCCCCCCCCCCCCCCCAACTCCATTCCATCCGCTTCCCCGCCCCTTTCACTTTCATCTTTTACCTCTCCCTTGTTTTTTTCATAATGAAAAACTCTATTTAAATTCAAAACAAATGTTTTTAAAATAGAATAAGATGAGAAAGAGAGGAAAAAGCAAAATTAATTTAACTTTTATTTTTTTTTAACAAGAATGAGTATAATATAATAAATTTAATATTGCGCTAGCACTTTTCAGGAGCGACGTCTAAACGTAATTAAAAAAAAAAACTAGACTATTAGGCTATAAGGAATTTTTCAATGCGGTTTTTTTTTAAATGAATTAAATTCATAAGAGATTATTGGGACATCGAGCTATAATTTTTTTAATGACTTATTAAAAAATTAAGGAAATTAATTTTTTTGTATTCAAGCAAATACAAACTTTCGATTACCGAAGGTGTGACCAGTCACACCAGATTATTATTCTTAACAAACACTGAAACAACAACACGGCGAATTTTTTTCTATAAATAAGGCCGGGCTTATAGATGAGAATAGGTGATTATTTTTTTGACAATGAGAAAAATTCTTTATAGAATGTTTGTTTCTCAACGAATAGTTCAAAGGCATTTAATATATCATCATGGGCGTACCCAGCGAGGGGCAGAGGGGGCAGCTGCCCCCCCCTAGAAGCAACAAAAAAAAATTAAATGTTTATAAAGTGATGAAACGAAACAAAATTGGTGGATGGCGACGGGAAATGATTCTTTTTGTTAGGATTCGAGGGTTTTTAGGCCTTTAATTCGAAGGCTTTACCTCTTTATATAAAAAATAGCTATGTCACAATCTGGACGACCATGATCTGCCCCCCCCCCCCCTGGACGACCACGATCTGACTATGCCCCCCCCCCCCTAGTTTTGATCCTGGGTACGCCCATGAATATCATCATTATTTATTTCTATTTTACGGACACTTTAAACTTTAAACAAATACAATTTTGTATGGTAACATTTAATATACACGATGATATTATTATTATAATTTTTTTTTATTACATGATTATTATATTATTCATAATTGGGAATATTCAATTTCATTGCACCATTTACGGCACAGGCTATGAGATCTCTAGCATCAAAGTTGTTAATATAACCAGAAACCAAGGGCGGATACAAGGAGGTAATTACCCCCACCCCCCTCGAGATTTGAAAAAAATACTTTTTTTTCTCAAAAAAATTTATTTTTAATGTAAAATTTTAAAAATTAATACTTAAAAACTTGATTTGTATTTATATTCTGGCAAACAAGTACAAAATGCGCCTTTAAATTACTGAAATTAAGAAAAAATTGTGTGCTGTGCGACAAGTCACACCAGATTACCCCCCCCCCCGAGAAACACCTCTGGATTCGCCCTTGCCACAAACTCGCAACAGGGGGTTATTTGGGGTGTAGGAATTTTTATAATTAGCTAGACTGGGGGTATAAGATTGTATCTCTAGTTGATTTATTGGAATTTCCTTAGGAAAACTCAATAGAGAATTTCCCTCATTGCCAAAAAAAAATATTGATAGAATATTCGAATTATAAATAAAACGCAACGTGGACACTAGGGGTATGACTTTTTTACAACCTCGTATCCCTGTATCATTACATGATGAACTTTTACTAAAGGTTGAATAAAATCTTACTTTCAAGGTGATTTGATAAAAAAACGTCACGCACAAAATGATTTGAAAATTTTATATATCAGATTTTTTGCCAATTTTTTGAAGTCACTCTAAATAGATACAAAATTGAACACAAGCTTTAGACTCACTTATATAGGGTCATTAGAGACACAAGGAAGTCAAATATTCTAGATAAGGTCATTGTTGAGGATGAATTTCAGTGGGGGATTGTCCTTGTTGAGGGAGGAGACTTACAATTAGTAGACTTCTTCCATATCTTTGATTGCACCGCACGCTCACAGCATTGGTTGTTTCGGGCAATACTGATTGGAAATTCATCTATTTTCCAGTGGGTTTTCAAGCAATTGAGCTCTACTGATTCAGAACTGCAGATAGTTCAACAAAATCTTGAACGTGAAAGCATTGGCTGCTGATTTAATGATCAGCCCATTAGTAAGAAATGAATGGACGAATTTTGCGCAACCTTTTGCGGATTTCAGGCATCAGAATAAACGAAAGAAGGGCTAGAATGGCCCGAGAGGTCCAGCATGCATTGCTGATATTTCGAATTTGTTGAAATTTCACGAAGGGGATTTCATTCCTCTCAGCGAAGTGACAGTCACGAGTGAGGTGATAAAGAAACTTCATGTCGTCTCTTCAGCCGCCTGTTTCCTTAATTTTAGTTTTAACGTTGCTGAAGGCTCCTATCAATTTATTATAATGGCTAATCAAATCCTGCACAAAGAAGTAGTGGATGTTGGTGATTTAGTCAAACCATGGAGCTCATCGCCCATGACAACACGTAAAAGGCGATCCAGCACATGGAGCTGGCAACTAATAAATTTGGGTTTGGGGTACCTTTCTCTTCGAACATTTGCTGCAGCCGATCATCGCCTGCTTTTATTTAGAATAATAAAAAAAATACTAAAATTTGCTTTTATAAATAGAATTTATATAATTTATCATTAAATCTTTATTAGAAAAATAAAATATATAGCTATGATTTTGGCTTACCCCTTCCCAGAGGGTCCCTTACCCCCCCCCTCCCCCGGGATTTTCTAGAGCGTTCTGAAAGTTATAATTGACACCAAATTAAGCTAATTAAAACTCAACTACTCGCTTTGAACACCTCCCTTATATACCAGCTTATACAAAACTGCGACTATTCAACCTAAAATTTCAAAGTGGTTTGTGCGTGACCTTTTTTAATAGTTTCATGGAATAAACGTCATTATAGTCATTAATAAGCAAAAGTTCATTGAGTCGTGATACAGGAAATCTTTTAAAAAAAAAGTCGAAAAGTCATACCCCTAGTGGACAGTCGTGTGTCATTAACAAAAGAGATTTAACAACTTCTAATGATGAAACATGAGTTTTAAAATGTGTTAGTTTAAAACTAATAAATATTTTGAAACATAACCTGTGTAACATAACCTAGTGTATAATTTGTACATTTAATTTTAATTTAAAAGCCTATGATTTTAAAAAGTCAAAAGAGATTAAATAAATTTTACAAAGGTGCTTCATTATTTTATGACGTTTTTTAAGATTATATTAAAATTAATTAACTCTATAATCTCTCATCCCCAATCGATTTCCGGGATTAAACTATAAAGAGCTCTTTTTAATACAAGATTAGTTTGGTTAATTAACTATGAAATCTTTCAATTGTTAAAATACATAATGTAAATATCAAAGTTTAATCCTAAATAATCTGGAAGTATTTAATAACAACAATTCACTATAATAAGTAATATAGAAAAGCGAACGTCATTTTCTCTATTAAATTGTGAGAGTGTGGAGAAAAAATACAAAGCTCTTTGTCGAGATTATGATGGATATAGGCCCTACACGTTTTGAGGTCCCCTGAATCCAAAAGGTGGTTTCCGCGACATGGTCTGTCTGTGTGTGTGTCTGTGTGTGTGTTCAAATTTAAGCATAAATATATGTCGACACGAAAAATCTAGTGTGACAAGCACAGTACACAACTTTCGATTACACTGTGAGGCAAAATGAAACTTTTTTTCGGCCCCGAGATAATTCCTTTAGATTCTTAAGTAAAATGACCTCCTGAATCCAAATATGACATCCGTTTTCCCCCACCACGTACCGTTTTCGGGGGAGCTCCCTACTCTATTTCCACCCCTTTTCGTTAATTATAGGGTCATGAATCAAATTTGGAGGGATGAAAAGGAATATTTTAGCCTTAACATTTCTTCAGAAGGTCTAGAGAAGTGAAAACATTAACATTTGGATTCAAGAGGGGGGGAGGATTTTGTCCCTTAAAATGCAAAAAAATCATTGAAAATGATCGATTTTTTCACTGATTTTCTACATATTCCAGCTGACAAACCCACCTCACCCTTCCTTAAACATCCCTCAACTAAAAAAATATATATACGATAAAGTGGGTGGGGTGTGAACTATTCCGAAGCCCTTACAAGAAGATGGAAGTTTCACAACCCCTCGCTGCACAGTTGGTCAAATTGGCAAATATGCGGCTAAAACTTTCATTATTTTGGACTGATCTTTACAAATTTAAAGTTAAATATACGGATTCTTCTATGTCCTTAAATATTTCCATATTTTATCTAAAGAGGTAGAAGAAATTACTTGTCAAAGTTTGAAAAAAAATTATAATCTATGAAATATAAAGTTACGCTTTTGTAAATAAATCAGTAAAAATATGACATTTATAAAAACTAAATTTATTTAAAGAAAAATTTACATGGGGTAGACTACCCTTTACTTAAGGGGCAAAAAATTGCAAGTCTTAAGAAAATTTTTAACCAAACAGAAATAAAATTAATTTTTATATAAAATTCTAAAAGATTTTAATGAGAAAAATAAATGCAATTTTATTCATTAATTTATTTTTATAATTGAATGTGAATTGATGAATATCTATAAGGGGATGCGTGAGCCGAGGGGGATCGAATTATATCTAAAACTACATAGAAACAAAGGAAATATATTCATGAAACGAAGAACGGATTTACAGGCTTGTGGCATGTTACGACACAGAAACGTAAGCAAATTAAAAAAAAAAATCCTCTGAATTTTTACACTTATAATTAGGGGAGGCGAGTGGAGAAACTGCTTAAGAAAATCAGACAGTGAAAAAGAAAATTCCATCTCCAAAAATATCACTTATTACTAGGCCACTTACGAGAGATAGAAGTTTAGGAATTTATATTTTCAATTATTTAATAATAATTTCTTATTAAATATTATAGGAGAATATAAATTCCTGTTAGAGGGGTGGAGGGAGGGAAAGAAATCATTGCTTAAATGTAAAAAAATTTACAAAAAAAAATAATTTTCTATTTTAATTTTCATTTTTAAAGAAAAAAACTGTTTTGTTTATTAGAAGGGGTGATTTACACCCTTCCTCACCCTCCCTCTGGGGTACACGAATTCATCATAGAGTTATATTTAAAAAATTGGATAATTTTATCAGAATAATATAAGAGAGAAAAATAAAATAATTACTTTAATTTAATTACTTTAATTCATTATGCAAATGAGATGTGAAAATATTCATTACCTTAATAATAAGATGACCCGGTGGGGAGTTTGGTGGATGAACGTCTTATTGGCACAAATCACAACACAATATAAAAGAAACTACACACACACACAGAGAGAGAGAGGAACCGAATGACTCATGGCTCGACTCGAATTCAACTAACTTGTAAGACAGACCGCCTGACATGCAGGCAACAAGCACGCTCTAGTAGCATTCCTCTCTGAACGACCAAGAATAAAAATTATCAAATAAGTTCTCTATTTATAAAAATTCTATTGACTTGCAAACTAACGGGGTTTTATTCCGTTGGGAATAAATTCGAAATTAAATAACTATTAAAAGACTCACTTCATTTATCCACCCTTAAAACTCTCCCTCTAATAAATAAAATACTTCCAAGTATTATTTTTTGTATTTATTTATTTATTAGAAATATATTCGAAGTAAAAGAAGAATCCGTATAATTTAACTTTAAATTTGTAAAGATCAGTCCAAAAAAATGAAAGTTAATAGTCCGCATATTTGCCAATTTGACCAACTGTGAGCGGGGGCTGTGAATCTTCCATCTTCTTGTAAGGGCTTCGGAATCGCTCACACCCCACCCGCTTTATCCTATATATTTTTTTTAGTTGACGGGATGTTTAAGGAAGGGTGAGGGAGGTCTGCCAGCTGGAATATGTAGAAAATCAGTGAAAAAATCGAAATCATTTTTAATTATTTTTTTGCATTTTAAGGGACAAAATCCTCACCCACATCCCCCCCCCTTGGGTCCAAATGTTAATGTTTTTTAACTTTTCACTTCTCTAGACCTTCTGAAGAAATGTTAAGGCTAAAATATTCCTTTACATCCCTCCAAATTTGATTCATGGCCCTATAATTAACGAAAAGGGGTGGAAATAAGTAGGGGGCTCTCCCCCGAAAACGGTACGTGGTGGGGGAAAACGGAGGTCATATTTGGATTCAGGAGGTCATTTTACTTAAGAATCTGAAGAAATTATCTCGGGGGCTTTTTTTCCTGCCGCACAGTGTTATCGAAGGTAAAAGAAAGTTGTGTGAATCACACCAATTTTTTGCTATATGAAATAACATAATTCAAAATTAGGAGAGAATTTAATTTAATATCTTCTTTTTAGTTATTGATTACGGTAAAGCTGACATACTATATTATACCATAGACCTAGATTGTTTATACATTCATACATAGAGACAAAAGAGGGGATAGAACCCTAAAAAAATTGCCTCTATTCTCTATATAAAAAATATGATTGTTTATAAATTTTTTAGATTCGCAAATTTCCGGATATATTCTACATATTTGATATTGATAACTTTTCTTCTGTTTTATTCATTCAATATTTGATAGCGTCGAGATTAAAAGGCCACCATATATATATAGTATATTCGTTATATAGATAAAATTTAAATACCTATCGATTAACAGCAATTAGCAAATATTCAGGGAGAATTTAATTGAATATCAATGTAGATGAAGGCGCGGAGCTTCAAGGTAAAGCTTTGATAAGGTTCCCTATTCGGGTTTAATTGAATGATATAAAGAGAGATGAGGCAGTTTTTGATGCTGATATTGAAAGTTAATAGGGAATTGAAACCCTTCGTTAGTTCAGGGATGGCATCCTTTTTCTTGATGAATTTCTAATTGATTTAAAAAAAAAAATCTCTTGCTAGTGGAAGATATCATAGTTATAGGGTAATTTTTGTTTTTGGCATCTAAAAATTAAAAAAAATCTGGTGTGACTGTCCTACAGCACACAACTTTCTCTTACTTTCGGTATTGTGTTCTGTGCTTGTCACACCAGATTTTTCGTGTCGAGATATATTTAGTTTCCGCCGATATATTAAAATTCAAGATGTAAAATTTATAAGTATGGTAAAATATTTATATTTGTTACCATGGCAACCTATCTTTCCTATTAAGTACAAGAGTAAAGTGGTCTTCAGAATATTTCAATGACAAAATGAAAAAATACATTTTAAAGAGCATCTAAAAGAAAATTGATTTTTGAATTTTAATCAAAATTGAATTTTGAGAAAATCAAAAAAACTAAAAAAGTGGATCTGTAAAGTACTAGTACTTTTTGGCCGATTTTGATTAAAAGCTTATTTTCACGCCCTAGGCGGGAGTCTAACTTAAATATAAAATGTTGTTACGAAACTTGACGAGAAAAATTATTTAAAATCTTAAGTTCATCATGCATATATGTAAAAAATTATTTTTTTTTAAATAAGTGTAATTAATATCTATAGATAAAACTTCCCTCTTATACATATAAAATGTAGAATGGAATGATTGATGTGTTTTTCTAATTTTTTTTGGCCTTGAGAATGGTTTTTGCAAAACCGAAAACAAAAACATGCGCTATTGGTCGGCCTTAGTTAAGTTTTCCAATAAAAAAAAAGAAAAAAAACCTTATAAAGCTATTTTTCTTTCTAAAATCAGCCCTTCATCCGCTTTTAATTAGAGACAAGTAATCTCAGCAAGTCCAAATGGCTTAAATAAGAATGCCTGGACCGCATATATGTATATTTATCAATAACGGATATCGTAAAAAGTCTTAAATGGCCTAAGTTGCCGAAAAGACTGTGTGAATGTGTGTGTGAGTGTGAGTGTGAATGAGAAAAAAAGTGTGAGTGTTTTTTTTTATAAAAAAAAAAAAAAATCTCAGCAAGTATAAATAAAGATCTTAAAAATAAAATTTCAAACTCCTAGCTCAATTCCTTTATGCTTCGAACACAAACAGACAGACAGACCATGTCGCGAAAACCACTTTTTTGGATTCAGGGGACCTCAATTATAACCGTCAAAATCTCGACATCGAATTTTTGACAAGAATCCAATACTTTCTCTCTCTATATATTAAAATATATACAGGTAAGAGAAAGTAAAAACTGATTTTCATGTCTATTCCCTAAGCAAAAACGTTAACTTTTAACATTTGAAATCAGCGTTAATTCTTTTTAACACATCCTTGCCTCAAATTGCTATTCTGTAAATAAAAACTTCAACGCCAAAGAGTTAACATTTACAGTAGTTAATATTGTTAAAAATTAAAAATTAATGTCATGTCTAGCGGGTGCCAGTAATATTTTAACGCCTTATTTAATGCATCAAAATGGACTTTAACCAATAAGCCCGCTCTTGGGGGGGGGGGGGGTTGGAATTGGCCCAGGGGCGCCAGAACTTGGTAGCGGCATAAATATATAATAAAATCTAATTTTTTTTTTTAATGGTGGGGGGGGCGCAAGTTTTCCTTAATACGGCCCTGGATATTATCCACCAACAATCGGGAGAACAGCATTCGCGAGCTCATAAATCATAACTCATGAATATATGAAATTATTTTCAAATTTTTAAGATAAAAAAAATGAACATCTCTCTCACTTATAATAAAATCTACTTGAAGTGGCAAAGTGAATATAAAACGAATTAAAATAAAATTTAAAGAAAAAGAACAAGTATAAAAAAAAGAAGAAAAAAAAAAGCGAAGCGTAAAGGTTTTTTTTTTATTAATTTAAAGAAGCTTCATTAATTAATTAAAAAAATATTAAAAAGTCGCTTCTCTCAAGTTATTTTTTTGATGCGAGAACGTAAATTGAAAAAAATTCAAAAAATGCCATTATCATCATAGCATCGATAATTTATAAAATTAATTTGCTTTGAAATGAATGTTGTAACATTTTTGGCGTTGTTATCTTCTCCAGTTTATTGATTCGTGCTGTCTCTTAATATCTCGTAATCTATAGACGCTGGTAATACCTTCAGTACACACTATGTAATCACTCAAGCCCCTGGCAATCGATTGTCCTCTTCTTTCACTTCACATCATATAAAATGCAAAGGACTTGAAGCGAGAAGAGTATTTTAATTATCATCAAAAGGCGACAATTAGGTCAATCAATTTAAATTAGAATACGGGCTTCAATTCATTTATACATGAAAAATGTCAATGAGACAGTTTCTTATTTAAATTTGAATTTATTAGGGCACGCTTTATAAAATATTGTTTCAATTTTCTCTTAAACATATCACTTCTATTATTTTTCCCATTCATAATCCACATTTATTGTAAATAAACGTCACATTTGTAATCAATCACATTCTCGTTATTTGTTATATAACACTAAAAAGATTAAAATTTCAAATTTATTTTTTGTCTCGAATAAAATAAACATAAATTATGTCTTATTTTTTAGTTACCTTAGAAAAATAAATAGCTATTTCTTTTTAAAAAAACATTTCGATTTCATAGGCCTACAATAGTTGTTTTTATGTTATGGATGTAAAAACAATTCAAATTTGTGATAACTACAACGAAAGTTAAAAATTCTGTCCCTTTCTTTACGCTGTAATCAGGGTCGCAGACAGACTTGACGGGCCCCGGGGCTACATAATAATAACCCCCCCGAAACCCTTAAAGGTTTTTTTAGTATGTAAAATGCAATTGTGACCTTCATGCAAGCAATTTTTTACACAGTTTTTGACAACATTTTTACTTTCTCTTACCCTATAATGGTGTGTCAAA
>JAKCPI010029708.1:0-13350 GCA_023213315.1 Euborellia annulipes | reverse complement strand
TGCGACTCAAAACTCTCCTTCTCCTAAGTGGTCGATTGCCTTTATTAAAAACTGCCGATGTATAAAGTTGAGTTGCAAAACTCTCCTCATTCAACAATATTTTATTTTATTTATACATGCATCCTAATGAAACTTGACCAAATTACTTGCTTTAGATCCCTGAACAGCCTGCGCTAATATTTTATTGCAAAAATGAATATATAGTTTTTTCGATTTACCAAAAAAATATTCTTGGTGGATAAGGATAGTTTTGCATGTCAGCTCCACAATTCTCCACCAAATAAATAGGCTCAGTGGAAAGAGATCACACCTCCAATTAGACCTATATTATATTAAACCTGTCATTTCCAATTGGGTACCAACGGTAAAATTTCTTGAAATACACACGCATTTCATAATGAACGCAATTTAGGGAAATTAATTAACCAGCGCTACTAATAAAACCTCCTCTCACATCCTGACAATGTAAACACATTTTTTTTTTTTTGTTATTCTATTCAGAATAATAATTAATCCTGGGGTTGTTTTTAATGCACTTGATAGGGCAATTTAGAGTGAGAGAGGGAGAGAGGGGGTGGGGAGTCTGATAAAACCTGACACTTGACAGCCGATGGGTTGGCTGGATGGTCGTCAAAACGGGCGGGACACGATTGTCATTACTCGGGCACACACCAGTCCCGGGGGATGCATTAAAAATGTATTATTACCAACAGAAATATATACAAAATCGATATTCGGGGGAACGGAACTTGGATTAAAAAAAAAACAACATTGTTGTAAATAAAGTAGACCTAATCGTAAGGAAAAAGCATATGAAAAGTAGGCAACCAAAGAAAGAGGATAATCGTAAAATAAACAAAAAAGAACAAAAGTTAGACTGGCAATTCTTCGGTAAAGTTAGTTCGAGTACAGAATTTAACAAATCAAACACAAACTCACACAAAAAAAAAATTTTAAACAGTATATTTATTACCTATTCTTCCTGTCCGTGTTTAATACCTGTACAGATCATAGGGCCTAAATTAAAATAAATAATAGAGAGCGGAAAAAATGTCTTTCGACTTTTGTCGATTTTGAGACTTTTCCTAATTTTCTTACGTGTTAGATATCCACTGATCACATAAAAAGAGACGATTTTTGAGATTTTCAAAAACGACTTTACCTCTCAGGGACTTTTTTTTTTTAAAAGCGGCTTTTATGACCGAGTTTTTTCAAATTTTATAATATAAGCTTTTATTATATTATAATAATATGCTTTTTTTATTTTTGCAAAATAAATATTTAAAAAAAAATTTAATTAATTTTTACTTTCTCTTACCTATATATGTTAAAATATAGAGAGAAAGTATGGATTTCTGTCTGAGTTATTTTGTTCACAGTCACACAGACAGACAGACCAATTTGCGGGACCCACTTTTTTGGACCTCAAAACGTGTATATCCATCAAAATCTCGACATCGAATTTTTGACATGAATCCAATACTTTCTCTCTATATTTTAACATATATAAATATAAAATATATATAATCAATTTAAGTTCTATTTATTATTCGGAAAATCAAACCAAATAGTATTTATTGTATTCAGAAGGGCCCAGGTCGAATTCATAATACTCTACTGATAGGCCTATGGATTATCAGACCTCTAAAGAGTGGGAGGGGGGGGGGATGTAGGTTTATTATTATCTCTGACATTTAACTATATTCTTAGAAAACACTAATTAACCTTCTAAAATCGTAATATTACTAGAAATACTTCATAAAAATTTCATTATTATTCATTGGAAAAATCGAAACAGCAACAAAATAATATTTATTTATTTATTATAAAAACAAAGGATATAGAATAAAAATAATTAATAATTCATAACATTAGACTTATCTTTTAGGCAATTCAACATCATTAAGGGGATGGGATGTTTTTGTAAAATTTGTTCTTTATTAATGTTTCTATTTTTGATTTTTTTTTAATTCTAATTTCTTAAAATTTCTTAAAATTCAATTTTTCCTCGTTAGCTCAAATGAAAAATTACTAATGAAATCCCTTTAAGTGCTATTATTAATTTTAAATAATTTTGGGCTCTTTAGCGAGAAGATGAATTGTGTTAAAATAAAACAGGGGTACAAATTAAATAAACAAGAGAGAGAGCAAATTGCTTTGGATTAATGGACGATTTATTAGCCCCAAGAAGAAGAGGAAAGATTAAAATCATGTCTCTGAATTTATATAATATTAAGAATTATGGAGGATTCTTTGTTTAACAGGAATTTAACCTCCTCCTCTCTCAAGTGCAAACACACCTTCTTCTTCTTGATTAATTTCATATTAAATTCATTTACATGTTTTATCGATAATTCTTTATGATTAGATGGTAATAATTATTAATTCCCTTGGAACGGACACGAAATGAATCACGTGACTATACATGCATAAAATATTGTCCGAGAGTGGATTCGTGAGTAGATAGCGATTGGAACCAAAGTGAAAACAACACAGCCCAGGTGGAGAGGAATCAACCACTACACTGTTAAAAATTTTCAAGGGATATTTTTAAACTTGTAAATGAATTCTGTTACACAAACTGTTTATGAATTTTATATTCGGGTATGTGTTCATATACTAAAAAATCTGGAAATATACCTTCGATAATCGAAGTTCTGTGCTTGTCATACCAGATTTTTTCTGTCGACATATATTTAGTTTCCCCCAACATATTAAAATTCAAGATAAAAAATTAATAATCATAGGAAAGTATTCATATTTTGTTACCATGGCATTTCTCCTATCTTTCCTATGAAGTACAAGAGTAAAGGGTTCTTCAGAAAATTTCAATGACAAAATGAGAATATACATTTTAAAGAGCATCTAAAAAATAATTGATTTTTGAACTTTAATCAAAATCAAAGCAGGGAATTTTGATAAAATCGAAAAAAAAACTAAAAAGTTGAAGTAAAGTACTAGTACTCTTTGGCCGATTTTATTCAAAAGCTTCTTGTCACGTCCCAGGAGGATGCCTAACTTGAATATAAAAATTTCAACCTCCTCGTTCATTTCTTTCTTGAGATATTTTGTTCACAGACACACACAGACAATGTTGCGAAAACCACTTTTTTGGACTCAAAACGTGTATATCCGTCAAAATCTCGACATCGAATTTTTGACATGAATCCAATACTCTATCTCTATATGTATAAACATATATAGAGGGTAAGAGAAAGTAAAAATTTATATTTTTCTAAATTTTAAAGGAAATTTTTCTCCTTAATCATCTTCAAAGTTATTTGTTTTTGATGACTGGATTTAATACAATATATTATTATATATTATATATAAGCTTATTATATAATAATAATATATTAATATAATAACTGGATTTAGTACCAAATGTACTTTCTAAATATAGGGCTACAAAGAGAGTTAAAAATTTAATTTTAAATTGATAATTTTTCTTCTCATTTCAAACTAGACTGACTGACTGCTTTTTCCCGACCTGTATTTTGTTTTCTGTTTGTTATTATAAATTAATCTCTGTATTACTACCCGATTTTATTCAAAAGCTTCGTGTCACTTCTCAGGAAGGTGCCTAACCTAATCTCTTAGCTCTTGACGTGTAAAAATTCGTCTCTTTTATTTATTTCTCTTGTTTATTTTTAGAATTTTACTCTAAATATTGTAGAATATTTAGAAATACAAATTTGAGGGTGCAAACAAGACAAAGGGAATGAGAATGGACAGACATGTCGTGAGTGCAATTGCTCATCCACGCAGGGCTTTGAACTCAGCTACAACAGATGGAGTTCCAAGAGCAGACATGTTATATGTCCGAGTGCACTTGTATGCCAACCTTCAAAAGCAATCAGCCGAGAGAGAGAGAGAGAGAGAGTCAGAGTCAGAGCTACAAACCAACACACAATCAATAAACCTCTCAACAACAAAATTGAGAAATGAAATTGATTGACTTAAGACCTGAACATTTCCAGGAGTAGCTCCTAGGACTTAAATACACCGGGTTTAAAGGAATATAATGTCGAAGACAATCGATTTAAACAGAGAAAAATGACAGAGTTAGACATGGTAAAATTAAATAAATCTGGTGTGACTGGTGGTACAGCACTCAACTTTCTCTTAACTTTAAGTTGTGTTCTGTGAGCCAGTCACACCAGATTTTTTGTGTCGACATATATTTAGTTTTCGCTGATATAATAGAATTCAAGATGTAATAAAATTTATAAACATGGGAAAATATTCATATTTTGTTACCATGGCAACCATTTCTCCTATATTTCCTATAAACATGGGAAAATATTTATATTTTGTTACCATGGCAACCATTTCTTCTATCTTTCCTATAAAGTACAAGAGTAAAGTATGCTACAAAGGATTTCAAGGGCAAAATACATTTTTAAAAATAATTGATTTATGAATTTTAATCAAAATCTTTGGAGCGAAATTCGAAAAAACTGAAAAAATACAATACATCATACAGAACTAGTAAAGTAAAATACAATACAGTACTAGTCAAGGGTGGATCCAGAGGTGGGGGAGAGGGGGAGGGGAGGTAATCTGGTGTGACTCGACGCACAGCAAACTATTTTTTCTTAATTTCAATAATTTAAAAGCGCATTCTGTACTTGTTTGCCAGAATATAAATACAAATAATTTTTAAGTATTAAGTTTTAAAATTTTACATTAAAAATAAATTTGTTTTCGAAAAAAAAGTATTTTTTTTTCAAATCTCGGGGGAAGGGGGAGTAATTATCCCCTTAACCCCTCCCCTTGTTTCCGCCCTTTGTACTAGTAAAGTACTAGTACTTTTTGCCTGAATTTTATAAAACGCTTATTTTCACGCCTCAGATGGGTGCCTAACTTAAACATAAAATGTCAACCTCCTAGCTCTATATCTTCATGCTTTAAATTGAACACACACACACACACACACACACACACATATATACAGACACACAGACAGACGTTTCGACTCGACATCGAATTTTTGACATGATCGCAATACTTTCTCTATATATATATTTCTTATATAGGGTAAGAAAAAGTAATTAATAGATATGTTAACAAAATATAATTTCAGATTAAATTTTGTTTTATTACCGAATGATACGATTGTTAGATATTTTAAATATTTTTGAATGATTTTTTTATTTGACCAAATTGAAAAAAAAAGAACATTTCATGGTCTCCAGAATCTGATATGTCAGCTTAATGCTGTGAGTTAGACTTTAATTCGCCAGATGGGAGCACCAATCAACAACGCATGTCATGGCTGCTAGTCAAAGCTGTATTGTTGGTGCCTATGGTTAGGTGTTCCTTTTTTCATTAATGAATATTCATACCACTTCTTCATCCATTTTTTTAAATTTATTACACAGACTCTTTTGTATCATAAATAATTATATATGTACTCTAAACCAAAGTGGCCTCAGTAGCGGAAAGGAAAAGAAAAAAAAAATATTAAAAAAATTCACAAGCTTTTTTTTGGTTGACTTTAGATTCACCCTATAAAGGTTTTTCTAAATATTATTACGAATAGGAGGGAGGGATTTTGAAAAGAGATTTATATTTAGATTGTTATCATTTCTTTCTCTTTTTTTTTCGTTCTAATGAGATTGGGATCTATTCTCGTAGAAATGGAGTATAAAAGTTGGATCAATAAGTATTTGAAATTGTTTCAAGTGTTAATAGGCAATTTGTACAAGTTTGATTAGTACGATAACGATCACAGAGAACAGAGAGAGAGAATTCGAATCCAAATATAGAGAGTCTATCATAGTAGATAATTTATGCACAATGGAGGCGTTGTGTCAGCAAACATTATGGGGCTCATGTGGGGCCCATATAGATATCGCTACCTCCCCCCCCCCCACTTCCCTCTCACCTCTAACTCTATTTACATTCTATGCGTTGTTCTATTTCGAATTGAACACTATTCTCATTTAGTCTCACTCAGCATTTTTCTAAAAAAAAAAAAAAAAACGAAGAAGAAAACCTTGATATTTTATTCTTTAAATGTATATTTATATATATACATGGGCGTACGCACCGGGGGGCAGGGGAGACAGCTGCCCCCCCCCCTAGAAGAAAAAAATTAAACGTTTATAAAGTGATGAAACGAAACAAAATTGGTGGATGGCGACGGGGAATGATTTTTTTGTGAGGACTCGAGGGTTTTTAGGCCTTTAATTCGAAGGCTTTTCCCCTCTATATAAAAAATAGTTATGTCACAATCTGGACAACCATGATCTGCCCCCTCCCCTGGACGACCATGATCTGACCATGCCCCCCCCCTCTAGATTTGATCCTGGGTACGCCCATGTATATATACATATATATATCCCGGAATGGCTCCCGTTTCTTTTCCCAATAAATATTAATTTAAATAATGGGTCATATAAAAAGTCTCCTCTGTTTTTTGGTACATTTTTAAACAGATATTTACCCCGGGGGTCCCGGGTTCGCCTCCTATCCCAGGCGAGAAAAATTTATTTGATTTGATTTGACTACAAATCATTTGAAATAAATAGGGATGGGGTCTAAATCATTCTCCGTCGCCATCCACCAATTTTGTTTCGTTTCAACTACCCCCCCCTTGCCCCCCGCTGGGTACGCCCATGTATATATATAAAATATATTTAAAGAATAAAATATTAAGGTTTTCTTCTTCGTTTTTTTTTTTTTTTTTTTTTTTTTAGAAAAATGCTGAGTGAGACTGAATGAGAATAGTGTTCAATTCGAAATTGAACAACGCATAGAATGTAAATAGAGTTAGAGGTGAGAGGGAAATGGGGTTGGGGGTAGCGATATCTATATAAATGCCGAAAAAGACCTTAGAAAATATATATATATATATATATATTATATATATAGGCCTATATATTTTTTTTATTTCATTAAGGTCTTTATCGGCATCGAAGGGCATTTACACTCGGTGTCAAATGACCTTCGATGCTCTATTTATTTCAATTTGAAAGGTAGCCAATCAATGAAATAAATTGTATAACATGGGACGAGATGCAAACCCGCGACCCTTGCTACAAATTGCCAGCACGCTAACCACTACACCAAGGCCCGAGAACAAACAAATATTTTCTCTAGGAGGTTGAAATTTTATATTTAAGTTAGGTACCCTCCTGAAAGAAAAGATATTTATAATATAAATACCATTTCAAAGAGATTATCTAATTGATTGAGAATCACATATCATCACAATATAAATCACTAAATAAATAAAAACTATTAATTTAATGAAGATATAAAGTTAATTAGGCGGGACGAACGTGAGAACTGTTTAAGAAACGATTGCATCCTGCTCTCCTTCCCCTCCCTCCCCCCTCACCCAACTCCCACAACTCTCCCTTTCATTCTGATTGTCGACGGCTAAAAATAGATTATTTTATTATTTTATTATCAAAAAATTGAATTAAATAAAATGAAAAATATTATAGTTATATAAGAACGATGAATCAAAATAAATTTGAGTAGATATTTCTGGGTTTAATCTAACACTAGTTAGTGTACAGTTAATTTATTTTGTTAACCAATGTAGGCCTAATATGAAAAAAAAAAAAAAAATATTAATATAAATGTATTTAAGTAAGCAGGTCAGGTCGCCTGTCGGAAAAACTCAATAAAAAATCATCTTGGATATTTTTATATTATCAATTAACATTTCCTATAAAATAATAATAATAATAATAATAAACAGAAAATAAAAAAAGTAAAAAAATTCCAGTAAAGACACTCACACATGGATCAAATTTCCTTCTTAACATATAAAACATAAAATAATTTCTAATAGAACACTTGATAAAAATATTTTATAATTTTTTAGTCATACCTGATTCAAAGGTGATGGCAGGTGCTTCACGATACAAAATTTAATACTTGAAGAAACATCACAATGAAAATTAAACTCACTGAACACATTTTATAATTTTTTAAAGCACTAAATAAAATCACTTATAGAAAACGAACCGAACAAGTGGAGAGATGGAAGCCAGACTGATTGTTTGAACTTGTTCTCCGCTAGAGTGCTCTGCTTGTCTCTTTGTTTTTACTCTTTGAAGAATTAAATTGGAAAAAAAATCGATAAATTAAAATAATAATAATGAAAAAAAATAATAATATTAAGAAAAAAATCTGGTGTGACTGGTCGCACCAGATTTTTTATGTCGAGATATATTTAGTTGCTCTTTTTTTTTTTTAACATTCACACTTTTTTCTCATTCACACACACATTCACACTGTCTTTTCGGCAACTCAGGCCATATAAGACGTTTACGATATCCATTATTGATTTAATATACATATATGGGGTCCAGGCATTCTTATTTAAGTCATTTGTTATCTAATTGGCTTAAATAAAATCATCGGACTGCCTGGAGTCCGAACCCGCGACGTTTGGTATACGAGGTTAATACGCTAACCTCTACGCCAAGCCCGAGGGCATTTAGTTGCTCTTAGCACTTGAGTTCCAAACTTGACCACGTGATACATAGATGGTGCTCAGCTACGAATGATTCTACATCAGTAAAGGGTACTTCAAACGATTTCCACGAAAAATTTCACTAATATACCTTTTAAAAAGCATCTAAAAAATAGTTCATTTATGAATTTTAAACAAAATAGTTGAAGCTCATTTTGAGAAAATCGCAAAAAAACTGAAAAAGCACATCAGTAAAGTGTACTTTGAACGATTTCAAGGAAAAATTTCACTGATATACTTTTTAAAGAGCATCTAAAAAAAAGTTAATTTATGAATTTTAAACAAAATGATTGGAGTGAATTTTGAGAAAATCGAAAAAAACTGAAAAAGTACATCAGTAAAGTACTAGTACTTTTTGGTAGATTTAGATTAAAAGCTTCAGTGGTGAATCCAATACTTTCTCTCTCTATATATATATATATATTAACATATATATAGAAGTAGGAAAAAGTAAATAAAAATTGAAAAACCCATCATTCATTTTCATCCAGGAGTGTCAAGTAAACAACATTTGACCGTAAAGTAGAATTTAATTTTTATAATTCAATAATTTATTAATGCAAATAACTTGTAAATATTTATTAATTCAAATACTCGAAAAAATTAATAAATATTTAATTATATGCATTTCCTCGAGGCTTACATACGCGATGTACTGTATATAATTTCTTAAATATTATATATAGGCCTATAATTGCTTATTTAATTTTTACTTTCTCTTACTCTATATATGAAACATATAGAGAGAAAGTATTGTTTTATTTGATTAAAAATATCAAACGGGCTTTAAAAATATAGACAACTCTCTATTATATGAAAAAAAAAGAGAAAGAATATTATACTACAATTTTGAAAGATTATCTTGAGAAAGTTATTATTCTCTCTCACTTTATCACTTTTTGTAACATTATAACAGCGCATAATGACACGCATCTGAAATTTTCAAATGGGTAAAATTTAAAAGGATTTTCGTGTTCTCTAGTAATATTTAATTAACATCACGCCTCCTTTATTTTTCACACTCATAATAATAATAATAACAATAAACAAAAAAAAAAATTTGATTTGAATTTAAAATCAATAAAACGTTAATTAGGTTGAGAGAAATTTTGGAATTGACTGTACGTGTCCATGTGTGTTTAAAGGGACTAGTGGGAGGAGGGTTTGATACGACATGCTAACTATTAATTAAATGTGTGTATGTGTGTTTGGGGAGGGAGAAATTTCTTTGGGTAATCTGATCCAGGTCAACTTCATCTATCTTCTAATTATACTGCCTAATAACAATTTGAGGCTGCAGGCAAATTGTATTTAACATGCATACACATAAACACACATACAGGTCTATTCTCTAAAAACAGACGTTAAAATTTAATATCATAAATTGGGTGTTAAAAAGTAATAACACTAACGTTAAAAAATGATATTCTTTAAACAAAGTTTTAACAGCAACGTTTTTTTTTTTTTTAATAAAAAAAATTTTTTTTCCATTCACACAGTCTTTTCGGCAACTTAGGCCATTTAAGACTTTTAACGATACTCGAGGGCTAGGAGTGACGTTAACATGTTGTTTTTATCTCGAAGCTGTCAAAATCAAAACCTTACTTTTTAGGTTAAAGACGCCATTTTTATGAAATAAATACGGCGTTAAAATATTAAAGGCATTCCCTAGACATAACATTAATTTTTAACACTATTGACTAAATGTTAAATCTTTGGGGTTAAAATGTTTTTTAGAGAATATCAATATGAGGCAAGGAGGCGTTAAAATGAATTAAATCTGATTTCAGATGTTAAAAGTTAACGTTTTTGCTTAGAGTGTTTAGAGAATAAACCTGATATAGTGTTTACAAATATTAATTACCGAAAAAGACAACAATTCAAAGGATAGAAGAAAGTTGTTATTTTTCATTTTTAGAGATAGGTTTTTTTTCGGCATCTTAGGCCATATATACTTTAACGAAACTCATCCTTTATATTAGGTGCCTTCAGGCACTTTTATTTATACCATTTGGTATCTAAATGATTTAAATAAAATGATCGGACTACCTGAGATCCGAACCCACGACCCTTGATATAAAAGCCCAGGACACCAAGGCCCGAGGGCGGTTTTTAATTTTTAAAAAGAAATTTTAGTTTTGTCTATATTTTGACCTATATTCCATATAAAAATTTTTCTTCCTAGACCTGGAAGAGGTGAGGTTCTTCTCATACATCTAAAACAGCAAGGAATATTTTAAATTTAACAATTTTTTTTATATTTCCTAGCGAGATGCCTTCTTTCTTTCTGATTTTTTTAATAGTAATCAAGTACTAGCCTCCCCTACTAGTAGTACTATTATTAGCTCTGGATCTTGTTTATTTATGATGCACATGAAACGTCATTCGCACAGCTTCCATATTTCACAGTTTAAATGAGAGAGGGAGAAGCAACAACGTGCATGTCCATTTCGGGCTGTTTGTTGCATTTATGCATTTCCTTTTCGTCTCTCTATATTCTATTTATTATAATATATATGTATAGATTTGATAGATAGAAATAGAGAGAGAAAGGGAATATTGCATTTGGACAATTGCACTCTCTCTTAATACCGGAAAGGAGAAGGAAATTAGAAAAAAAATGGAGAGGAGGCTGTCAAATCAAAAATTAACAACAATTGGAAATTGTAAATCAATTATTTTATTTTATTACTTTATCAGGGAAATTACAAGGAAATTAAAAAATTTAGTATGAATAAGCAAATCACGCAACTTTCCGCTTAGATCTAGTGTAACTATTATTATTATTATTATTATTTGAAATTCTTATAGGCATACCCGTTTATTTACCCGAGGTGCTTTCGTGCACGGAGACACACCTCAAACCCAACCGGCCTCTGGCCATAACCATCTACCGCCACCCCGTGAAGTTACATTATTTCCTATTTCTAACTCCTCCGGCTTTTGTCTCTATCTAGTGAACTAATCCTTATTCCTGGTTCCACCCAGTTCCTTTTATCCAACCTCTTCTATGCTTGGGAGGATGTTCTAGTTTGAGGAGGGACTCCCTCAGCACCGGCATGTAGCCTACTCCTTTCGACGAATGCTTCACTGAGAGGAAATCTTCTTTACGTCCCTTCCACAGGACGGGATGTCACAGCAACTCCCTCTCCACGTAGAGTTGCCTGGAGTCTATTGTGGTGAGATCCAATATTCCAATCCAGTACCTGTTTGAAGATTTGTTTACATTAAATAAATATTTTTATTTAATGAAAAATCCTGCATGCCCAGGATATAAACACGGATCTTCTTTGAAGAAGCTGACATCCTAGCCCACTACACCAATGAGCCCCCTAGTTAGATATTAAAATAAGTTATCTCGAAATGGAGAAGAATATTTTTGTTGATAATTTTTTAAGTTCCCCCCCCCCCCCCCATTGCCGAAAGATAGAGGTGTTGACAAATGTCAATATTGATAATCTTAAAGCCAAGGGGCGCGTGCGTATTCGGATCCCATGGACCCCACTAGATCTAAGGGGAGTGAGAAAGTTAAAAAATAAAAAAAAAATTATTTAGGCCTACTAGTCGACTGTTTCTTCTAGTTTTCTTCAATAATTCTAAATACTGTTGACATTTAAGAAATCAGAATAAATAATTTATCCAACTACAGAGACGTTTATAAAAGTATTAGATAAGTCCGATTTTTTTTTCCTCTACTAATATAACCCCCCCCCTCCCCTCCCACTCAACTTCGCCATAGAGAGATGTTTCGGTAATGAACTGCAAAGTGAGGATCGTGTGTGGAGAGGTTGCATTTAACCAAAGGGTAGAGGGTTGGCATTTCCCATATAGCAACAGTGGAATGTACGTTTAATTTAATAGCTGTATTGTCTGAATATTTTACCCTGAAATTTAATGCCAATTACTGATTTATTTTCCACGAATTATTTTTAATAATGTAATCCACTTGACACATAAATAAAATACTATTTACATACGTAATTATAATGAAACAAAAATATTTTCAAAAAAAAAAAATATTTTAAATATGGATACTATGATATATATATTATATATATATATTACTGTAATATAGGCCTGAAATAAAACCAATGGGTGCTTTCGATCCAGAGTTCCGGGAACCACTAGAGCGAGAGATGTTTTTAAACATACAAATACAAATTTTTTGCTTTACTCATTTTTTTTCTTTCTCAATACAGTTAATATTCGTATTTTTAATTAAAATTAAAAACAAATGAAAGTGGATTTTTATTCTAATCCTTTCTTATTTAAGAAATTCATTTATGAATATTTCCTGGAAGATAGGCAGCCCAAATGGCTTAACGTGAACACGAGTTTCAGATTAAATGGTGGGAGTGAGATCCAAAGCGTTGCTTGTTTTTACTTCAAGATTAAAATACTTTATTTTTATTTCATAAATGATTTTATTAATTTTAATTCAAAGTAGTGGCTGTGATGTATGTATAGAGCTGGATCAATGTGAGCAGAAGCAGCTAATAAATAGACTCTATGTACAGGTTCTTATCACCGGAGGCGTTACGATTTATTTAATTTAAGAGCAATCTTCAGTTCTTAGATTAGACTAACTCTAAAGAACCATTAATCTAAATCTAAGAACTGAAAATGGCTCTTAAATTAAAAAGAACCGAAACGTCTCCGGTTTTTCGATTTTCTCAAAATTCGCTGCAACAATTTTAATTAAAATTCAAAAAATCAATTATTTTTTAGATGCTCTTTAAAATGTATATTCTCATTTTGGTATTGAAATCTTTTTAAGCACACTTTTTAGGCTGGTTTCATACCGGGCAACTTCGAGGCAACTAGGAGAAATGGTTGCCATGGTAACAAAATAT
>JAKCPI010029706.1:0-27262 GCA_023213315.1 Euborellia annulipes | reverse complement strand
GCCATTTAAAACTTTTACGATAACCGTTATATAATAATGTATATTTATTTGGGGTCAGGCATTTCTTATTTAAGCTATTTGGCATCCAAATGGCTTAAATAAAATCATCGGACTGCCTGGGTCCGAACCCGCGACGTTTGGTATAGGAGGTTTTCTGAAACTTTGATTTTAGAAGATTAATAATAATGGAAGGAAAAAACACTTGTACTTTTTACTTTTTTAATTTGTTTGTATTATGGCTGAATTAAAGCACAGTCTCTGAAGCCCATAGTGTTCGTATTTTTATTATTATATTTAATTCAAATAAATACTCGTAAATAATTACTAGCTGTGACACCGGTCGTCGGTCTCCCTTGGACCACTCTCCTTTATTTTTTGTTTCCCCTCCAAATAATTTCACCAAAATATCTGGCGCTGAATCTTGCTTTTCCTATCCTGAAATCATTAAAATGTCATCTTTGAATTTGAATTAGTTGTTTCAAGCAGAAATTCATAAACTATTTATAATTATTATTCGGTATAAATTACAAAAAAAAAAAAAAAAAAAAATTCAATTTTAGCTTTTTTTTATTACCTAATCTCACTGGAGAAGAATTAAATTTTACAAATTTATTGTCCTGCCAGAGGTTAAGAAGCTCTGGCTGGATTCATTTTTTTATATTATAAAAATAATGCATTATCAATCTCTTATTCTTCTCTCCCTTCTCTCTATTCCCCCTCCCTTCTCCCATTTCTCCACCTTATTAATTAGCCAATCAGAGGGGGTATAGAATCTTGGCGCCACAATTCGCCTACTCTCAAAGGGAGATGAGATACCTTGCCACCTCAGTAGAGGGACAACTCTTGATAAGCAAAGAACCTTTGCCACTCTTTTTAAGAAAACCGAAGCGTTTTCATTTGCAAGGCAGCCATTATGCCGGCCGGTCAACTCGCTCGAATTCTCCTCATTTTTTCAACATTTTTATTGAGGTATTTTAATTTAAAATTACTAATTATTTATTTATTATGGTCTTTAGTGAATAAATATTTCAAATTAATATTAAAATTTAAGAATTTCACGGATTTATGAGTTTATCACCACTACTCTAAATTAATATTAAGTAGGCCTATAGGAGATCATTTTGACCATAATTATAAATACCTTCCCTCTCTGATTTCCACATCAAATTAAACAATATTAGTAAAGAGCAAATGAATTTTTTAAAATATGCTTTTTTATTATGAATGAAATATTCTGAATCATATACATATATCTGCAAACAAGTTCATGCTTGTTCATAAAGGCTACTATTTACATAAATATAAATTCTAAATATATACATAAGTATTATTTGAAAGTGGAATGTTATTATTTGGAAATGAAATTAATATTCAGAAACATGCAATGCATTTATTTTATTCCTTTATTTTAAATGTCGGCTTAGATTGTACCTTCTTCTGATTTCTGAATAAATCATTTGTAGGCATTTATTGTTCTCCAATGGCACTTTATAATAATCATAGATAATCATGCTCAAAGAATATACATACAAATTATAAATTATTTTCATACGGCTCCCAGTCAGTTTTGCACCGACAAACTCAGAGAATACAATTTTTTTGAAAATAGATTATTAAAAGAGAATTTTTTTATGGGGAAAATTAACAAGAATCAATCAAGTTTTTTGTGTGTATAGTTTTTGAGATCCAGGAGATATAGAATGTGTGTTGCTCGTTGATCAGAATATTTTCCATTTATTTTAACTGGGAGGAAGCTATATACCAGGAATGTATATTTGATTTAAATCGGATGAAAAAAACTATTTCCTTCTTTCTACTGTTAGTTATTTTTTAAACATTGGTTATTCTAATTTATTTTGTTTTGCACAACATTTAGAGTAATTTTTTGAAATTAAACTGGAGATGCGTTGTCTTATTTAGACTAATTATCTTTCTTATTTAAAGAACACGTCGAGGTGGTTGGAAAATAAAGGGAAACGGAATGAGTTATATTGGACACAATAAAGAAATTAAGTTCTTATTAAAAATTATATTGAAATTTTAGAAATATGCAATAATTTTTAATTAATTTATTTTATTCTTGAGGCCATCAATATAAAAAGACTTGGTACCGGTATATAAATATCTAAGTTACACATCATTTAACATATATATATATAGAGAGAGATTACTACGTTAAGTCAAACGTATAATTTAAAGTTTTAAACAAGTTTTTTATATAAATCTGTATTTATTTGAATTAGAGCAAAAAATAATGTATTTTAAATGGAGAAATTAATATGTTTAAGAGTTCTATTTTCAAATTAGTATATAAGTAATATAAATTACTTTAATTATTAAGATATAAAAATTAATTTAATTCAATAAGAAAAGGAGATTAATTTGGTCAAATACAGTACATATAACGAACTTAGATGGAGAAGATAATATAAAATATTTTTTTTCACTCTTCAACACCAAAAGTTGACCAAAAATTCATTGTTTCTAATCAAAAATAATTTTAATTAATTAATTTTTGATTCCCACAACGTCGGGGATTGTCCTTTTCTCTTGAGAAACTTAATGACTCTTGGTGATGGAGTCAGGAAAAAAACAAGACGATTATAGCCAAATAATCTTTTATATAAATTCTCGCTCTTACGCCAGACGTTTCGGCCCGAGGTCAAGGCCATCTTCAGAGCAGGCTGGATATTTGCAAAAAACGTAGTTCTCTACGTTTTGCTAAGAGCAGACCACATGCTAAATGTTGTCGCTGTTTTTTTTTTTTTAAATCCACACTTTTTTATTATTGTCAGCCAGCTCTGAAGATGGCCTTGACCTCGGGCCAAATATCAGCTGCGAGAGCTAGAATTTAAATAAAAGAATATTTGGCTTCAATCGTCTTTTTTTTTTTTATGACTCCATCACCATTAAGCCTACAGCCACAGATCTTCATAAATTAATGACTCTTGTAAATATGATAACCAAATCTAGTAATCGTGGTTTATTTTTCACAGTACCTGTCCTAAGATTTTAGTAATGATTTTATGACTCCAATGGTCTTCTTTCTTTACACTCCTAGACTTAATTGGTTTCGAATGATATCCACGTGTCGTGAATCAGTTCCCTGCACGTGTCTGTCACTCACTTTAGTCTCTTTTTGGCTTCTTTGTATATGTCTGGATTTAAATAGTTTCCACATCCCTTTTCTTTGAAGGGGGAAGAAATATATGGTCTCAGTTTAAAAATATCCATTCGGCTCAAATGAAAGAATCCTTGTGAAATAGGATTAAAAAAACTATTGTTTTATAAAAGAAAAATTCAACTGGTTTCCTTACAGAGGCTGAATAGAGCGAACTTAAAGGTATTTACCAACATGAGCCCATGCTAGGAGCATGGGCGTCCCGGGAGGGGGGGGTCCGGTCCCCACCGCACAGCCAAATTCGCTAGTTACGCCCAAGCCTAGAAGGGTGGGAGATTTTTTAAATGATAGGGTGCACTACTTTATAAAAATTATATTGTAGATTGGATCTATTCTGAGTGTTTCAAAGTCTTGAATTTTTATAGAAATAAAAAATATTTTCCTAAGGCATTCTCAACCTTTTGTTTTTATTAATATTTTTACTTTTTAAAATATCAGAATTTGCTTTCAACATTATTTTATTATCCTTTGATAAGAGAGAGTAATAGATGTTCTCTTTTGCAGATTTTGCAATTGGGATTTAGAGCAACTCCAAAGACAGAAATAGCGTAATCTTCAAACCCCTGAAAGGTGATTATTTTATACTTTATAATATTTATACACATGCACACCACAACATTCATTCATATTGGAGTCGGGAGGAATAAAACCAGCGAGTAAGTCGAGCACCTTTACACTTTACACACTAAACGTTTCGTCAATTATAACAGCTGCCATCTTCAGTGCCAAAGAAAGTTTTTTAAGGTGTCCTGTCAAATATTATAATAAGGTAGTTTTGCATAGGAAGCATCAGCCTGGAGCGCTCGGCAAGTAAATCTTGTTCGCGCTCCAGGCTGATGTTTCCTTTCCTAAGCAAAACTACCCTATTATAATATATGACAGGAACACATTGACACTGCTGTTAAGGTTGCCGAAACGTTTGTCCTGAATAAAGTGTAAAAGTGTTCGACTCACTCGCTGGTTTTATTCCTCCCGACTCCAATCTCATATAATCAGCAACAAACCTAATTTACATTCATTCATATTTTTCATATTTCATTTTCTTTTGAGGGAAGTGATTGATATAAATCAGTCGGAGACCTAGATACCGTACTTTAGTTTAGTCCCACCGGCTCTGGTACGATGTCACACAAACAGACATAGGCACTAATGACATTTTCATATAATAGGCCTATAGAATGATAGACAGGAAGAGGGGATGTCAGCCAAAAGAAGAGCCTATATCGAATAAAAATCTCCATACAGAAGACGTTTCGGGTTTAATTAGATAAATCCATCATCAGTTCTTAAGAGATTATTGGCAATCTCAAGGTGTACACCATTGATGGATTTATCTAATTAATGGTGGATTTATTTAATTAAACCCGAAACGTCTTCTGTATGGATATTTTTATTCGATAGAGACTCTCCTTTTGGCTGACATCCTCTCTTCCTGTCTATCATTCTAATCGTTGAAAAGCCACTTCTCTTATCACCATAATATGTCTATATTTTATAATACACACTTAACAATTAAATTTAATAAAAAATATAAAAGGTGGGAAGGAGCGGAAACTTTTTTTTTCCGGGAGGTATAATAGCATAAAGCTAGGATACCGGATGTTTTTTTTTTTTAAATATTTCCAACATATTATATATTTTATCTGGTAGTTTTCAAAAAAAAAAAAATAAAAATAAAAAATAAAAACATCAATTTGAATAATGAATATCTATATATAATAATTACGGAGTGTCCGTCTGTCCGTCTGTCTGTCTGTCTGTCTGTCTGTCCGTCTGTCACGCTCTGTTTGACCAACTTCCCATTGGAATTTTGAAACGAAATTTTGCAGTCTTATAGAGGACGTTATAGAGAGTCCCGAAAAATACTCGGGTCCCAAAATTCCTATAACTTTTTGAGTTATTAATTCTTAAAGTTACGATTTCTCCCATAGGAAATGTATAGAGAAATATTCAAGTATTCTTTGAAGTTGTGTATTCTATGAAGGTAAACAAATCCTCAAGCAGGCACTGGATTGGAATACGTAGTTGTTAGTAATAATAATTTTCTTTTTATAATTAAGAAAAGGCGAGGGTCCGCCGCAGGCGGGCCCGAGCCAGCGGCTGGGGGGTCCAGGGGGGTGTAGCCCCCTGTCTAGACGCCAGCCCGTTTCTCATATTTAAGGCGAGGGTCCGCCGCAGGCGGGCCCGAGCCAGCTGGTGGGTGGGGGTCCAGGGGGGCGTAGCCCCCCTGTCTAGACGCCAGCCCGTTTCTCATATTTAAGAAAGGCGAGGGTCCGCCGCAGGCGGGCCCGAGCCAGCGGCTGGGGGTCCAGGGGGCGTAGCCCCCCTGGCTAGACGCGAAGCCCGCCGAAGGCGGGCGGCGCGGCTAGTATTTTATAATAATTTGTTCCCCTTTATGATGTGCGAAATCGCCAATTTCTTGTTTATATTTCTACATTGCACACATAGGTCTAATCTTGCATAAAAAAAAAAAAAAAAAAAAAAAACTGTAGAAAGGATTCAAAACAGAATTAAAGTAATAAAAAAATCTGATGTGACTGGTTGCCCAGCACACAACTCTCTCTTACTCTTAGGTAATTGAACGTTATGTTCTGTGCTTGTCATACAGACATTTTTTGTGTAGACATTTATAATATTTTAGTCCCATTAGAATTCAAGATTTATAAACATAAAAAAAATTATATTTTGTTGTTACTTTCTCTTACTTCTATACATGTTAATATATTGTATTGGATACATGTCAAAAATTCGATGTCGAGACTTTGATGGATATACACGTTTTGAGGTCCCCCGAATCCAAAAAAGTGGTTTCCGCGACATGGTCTGTCTGTCTGGGTTTAATTTAAAGCATGAAGGAATTGAGCTAGGGGGTTGAAATTTTATATTTAAGTTAAGCACCTCCCTAGGGGGTGAAAATAAGCTTTTAATCAAAATCGACCAAAAAGTACTAGTACTTTACTGGTGTTTTTTTTCACTTTTTTCGATTTTCTCAAAATTCGCTCCAGCGATTTTGATTAAAATTGAAAAATCCATTATTTTTTAGATGCTCTTTAAGATCTACAGTATATTCTCATTTTGCCATTGAAATCTTCTGAAAACCACTTGGCACAGCAAAATTTTCTCTTACCTTCTGTAATCGAAAGTTGTGATCTGTCCTTGTCCCACCAGATTTTTATATGGCAACCATTTCTCCCTATTCTTTCCTATAAACATCAAGACTAAAGTATGCGAGCAAAATGAAAATATATAAAATTTCTTCCTTTTACTTTTTTTTTCTTCAGAATTGCTATAAAAAATTTGAATTATAGGGAATGTAAGTGGTCTAGTTAGAATATTCTCTCCAACTCTTGTTACGAAAATTATTTCGAGTTATAGAGCGTATCTAAATACACAGTAGTTTTTCGATTTACTGAAGTTTAGAGATCAAAGCATTCGAATTATCAAACCTCGACTGTATTTCAAACAACATCTAAAAAATAATATGAATTTTAATCAAAATTGTTAGACCCAATTTTGAATAAATCGAAAAAAAAAAAAAACTAAAAAAAGTACATCAGTCAAGTACTAATGCTCTGGCTTATTTTATTTAAGTTAATTTTCATGTCTCAGGAGGGTGCCTAACTTGAATAAAAAAATTCTAACCTGGTTCATTTTATTTTGAAAACACAATGTATGTTATCAACATTAATAATTGTACTTTATGATATCAATAATTCCTTAACTATGTTCAATTTAGGTTAGGCCACCAACCTATCATTAAAAAAACGTATTTTAATATAATTTTGAATATTATAATATTCAAAATACACCCTTCAACTCCAATAAGAGCCCATGCAGAATTAATTAAATTTCTAAAACCGCCCCTATTAAAACATCCCTTTGTGTATTAAATAAAAAAGTACATTTTTCTTTATAATTTATATCGCAATCGCAGTGAATCATTGTTTAATTATTATTCATAAAATATTTGTAAAATGATAGAAAGAGCTAGATAACCTGTGTAGAAAGAGAAATAAAGAGAAAGAGATGTTTGCTCTGAGTGATGTGAATAGAATATAACGGATTTGTCGATTGGTGGGGCCCCATTTAAGTTCCAAGGAAGGAATCCGCACTTTCAAGCCCAAGGACAAACGAAAGGCGCGCCAAGCAAACATTCTTTATCATTCCTTACAACCCTTCCTTTCCTTTCTTTCTATATTTTCCCAGAATTTTATCATTATCTATCATCTCGAATAAATGTAATAGGTAGGCTACATTGTCTATGGTCTTTTATCATTGAATCAAGAAATATTTTTTTCTTAATTAATGAACCATAAATTATATAATCTTTTAAATGATTATTATATAACTAGCCGCACCGTCTGACTTCGGCGGACCCTCATCTTATTGACTATACTCTGATACTACCCCCTACATGTAACTAAAAAATAGAGTATATAGAAAGAAAATATGGAGATTATTGAGGGAATTACACGTTTTGAGGGTTTTTGGTTCCAAAAAAACAGTCCGGCAAAATGGTTTTAATGTAGCCTACTTTTTTTTATTTTCTCTAAATTCACTATAAAGTTTTTAATTAAAAATAAATTATTTTTTAGATACTCTTTTTACTTTCTCTTACTTAATGAGTTGTAATGAAGATGAAGATGTTTATGAATTGTAATGAATTATATGTATGTTTAAATTCTCTGCTCAATAAGGACTCCTGTCCTTAGAGCATTCTCAAATAAATTATTATTATTATTACATATGTACTGGGAATATATGTAATATACGTATATATATAGGGGGGGAGAAATTATTGGATTCATGTCAAAAAAGTTCAAAAATTCGATGTCGAGATTGTGATGGATATATACGTTTTGAGGTCCCCTGAATCGTAATTCGCAACATGGTCTGGGAACAAAATATATCTGTCTGGGAACAAAATATCTCAACAACGATAAGAGCTAGGAGCTTGAAATTTTATATTTAAGTTAGGCACCCCCCCCCCCCAGACCTGACATGCAGTTTTTGAACAAAATTTGCCAAAAAGTACTAGTACTTTACTGATGTACTTTTTCAATTTTCTCAAAATATGCTCTAACAATTTTGATTAAAATTAAAAAATGTCAATTATTTTTTAGATGCTCTTTAAAATGTATCTTCTCATTTTGCCCTTGAAATCTTTTGAAACACACTTTACTCTTGTACTTCATAGATGTTTCGGACAAAATTTATTCGTCCATTCTCAGTCCTTACAAATTTGTGTCTAAAAATATATAAGCCTATAATTGAGGACGGCGAATAAATTTCGTCCGAAACGTTTCCTTCGGCTTTTACCATACAAAGGCTTCCTTTTCTAAGCTGCTCCTGCACTTGCTCTTTCTCAACTTGAAAAATAAATAATATAATAATAAATACTTTTCTCTCAATGGTGTATACCTTAAGATTGCCAATATTCTCACAAGAACTGATGATAGCATTATGTAATTAAAGCCGAAATGTCTTCTTGGATTGAGATTTTTGTTTGATAGAGGCTCTCCTGTTTGGCTGACATTCTCCCTATGTAATCTAATCATTGAACAGCCACTTCTCTCATCGACATAAATACTTTTCTATTGATTATAAATTTTACTTTTTGGTTTTTAAAATAGTATCAGAAACTAAATATAGGCTATCTTTACACAAAAAAATCTTTCCATTATCGAAAGTAAGAGAAAGTTTTGTGTGGCCATCACACCAAATTTTTTGATATCGGCTCCAGACCTGCATCCAAAAAAATTCTTGTCAACATATGTTAATGAAATATTTAAATACATTACATGAATGTTCGTCATCATCATTAATGTTATTTGTATGTGAATTCAGATTCGATTGTCTTTTGAATTTTATGTTAACAGGATTCTTCCTGTCACGGTCACATGCTTCTTGCATCAGGAGACATGCAAAGGACATTCTGACTTCTATTACGTATCACGTGTTGCTTCAACAATATTATACTGTGTCATTGATCAAAAATAATCTGAGAAACTGCGTGTACTTGCTTCCAAGGTAGGGTGAAAAAAAAATTTTTATTTAATATTTTATCAGAAACGGCTAAAAAAATAAAACGAGATTTATAAAGGTCTGTTTGTAAAAGGAGATGGGTTATCTTCTTTTCTTTTTTATAAAAAGGATTTGTAGAATGAATAGGGCTATTGTCCAATTCACTGATACCTTTTTGCCTCTCTGAACTCGTTTCGTTCTATCTCTTCACTGTTCATGTAAGAGTGATTTGAATGAAGTAACGGCCCTTCCTTCCTCCTACTTTCCCCAACCTACCCTAAATAATAGCACTTCCGATCTATTTGGGCTTTTAAATTGCTTCTAATTTCAATAAATTCAATTAACAAGTGGAATATTGTTAAATAGAGGAAGGCTTATTTGTAAAATATTTATTTAAAAAAAAATCATTAACGAAAACATATGTCAGAACTGGAGGGGGGGGGGGTTCATTGTCCTCCATTGTGCAAAAGTAAAAGTTTATTTAATAAAGTTCAAAAATTTCTTTTAATAATAAGTTTTTTACTTTCTCTTACCTCTATTTATATTAATATATAGAGAGAGAAAGTATTGGATTAATGTCAAAAATTCTGTCAAGATTTTGATGAAGGGCGCTACCGACTACACCAAGCCCGAGGGCATTTCATGAATTTGCAGATGTAAAATTTATAAAAAGAAAAATATTTATATTTTGTTACCATGGCAACCTATCTTTCCTAAGAAATACAAGAGGTCTTCATAAGATATCAAGGGAAAAATGAGAATTTAACAGTACATTTTAAAAAGTATCAAAAAATTTGATTTTTAATCAAAATCTTTGGAGAGAATTTTGAAAAAAAAAAAAAAAAAAAAAAAAAAAACTGAAAAAGTATATCAGTAAAGTACTAGTACTCTTTGGCCGATTTTGTTCAAAAGCTTCGTATCAGGTCCCCATTACTCTCTGTTTTATAAAATAATGTGCTTCGAATAGCTATCCAGTTATAATTTTTCAATAAATTCAAGTCATTAAAATAGAAACATAAAATATGTGCAACTTAACTTATGAAAAAAATTTTATAATCAATTTTCTCCATTTAATATGGATCTAAAATTGTTTTGTTCTTTCCATTTAAAAAAAAAAAGTAAAAATTTCATTTTATATCTAAACGATATATTTTTTAGAATGGCATTTTATGGAGTAATAATTTTTCGTTATTAATATTAATATTAAAAAAATATATATAGTTTTTTAAATAAATAAAAAGGGGAGAGAATTTGACAAATGTATTCGATCATTAAAAAAAAAAAATAAATAAAAATAAAAATGACCTTGACTCTTGTAAGATGTGGGGCTCCTGGTGGGGAGGTTCCCCACCCGGGAAAGAATATCCATTTCTTCCATAAATGAAAGAGTAAATGTCATTTTTTCATCCAAACGCGACCTTTAACCTGGGCATTGAATGAATTGAGGCCTAAAAGTTCTCAGGAGGGATTTTTAATGAAGCTTAGGAGAATGGAGGAGGTCAGCGGAGGTCGGGAAGCAAGTTTCTAACCATTCTAATTCAAGACGCAAACTGACACAGAAACTGTCAGGGGGATAGTGATACCACCGAAATTATAACAAAAAATTATATTACGATTAATTTTCTTTTATTATTTTTCTTGATGTATAAAGTCTCAGATTTTAATTTCCTAGTGAGATCAAGTTTTTAATAATTATTAATTTCATTAAAGAATTATATAATATATATCATGTGTTGGACCATGAAGTAATTATGAAAAACATATAACCAAGTATTTATTAATTTATGTTCGAAGTAGTGGCTGTGAGATGTGAAGATGGATAATTGGCTGCTCCTGCCCATAATTATCCATTTATTAATTTAAATAAGCGAAAAATGTAGGTACCGCCGGGAGTCGCACCACGGATCTGTCGATTTACGCTCAACATGCCCTACTATGTTGAGCGTAAATCGACAGATCCTTGGTGCGACTCCCGGCGGTACCTACATTTTTCGCTTATTTAAATTAATAAATACTTGGTTATATGTTTTTCATTAATTTCATTAGGTTAAATTTTTGTAAATTTTGAATCGAGAACGGAAGGGGCTAAGAGGTAAAAATGTGATATTTATTTAAGTGAGGTATCGTGCTGACATGCAAAATTAACCTTTTGAATAAAATCGGTCTTACTAGGACAACAAGTTACAGTGTATACTTTTTCGTCTTTTTTTTTTTATTTTATTTTCCTATCGTTTGCTATAGTGATTTTGAGAAAAAGAGAAGAAGAAGAAAGTAGTGATTTTCATTAAAATGTATAAATCAATAATTCACCCCCCCCCCCCCCGTGGCTAAGAGCCAAAAGTTAATAATGATAGTCTGGAAACCAAGGGGCGCGGGTTCGGATACCAGGCAGTCGGATGAATTTATTTAAATCATTTGGATGGTATAAATAAATGTGCCTGGATCCCCTAATATATAGTTTCTAAAAGTAATAAGCTTATGTATCGTTAAAAGTCTGGCTAAGATACCGAAAAAACTTTAAAAATATAAATAATTTTTTAAGAGCTCTTTAAAATGTTTAATCTCAAATTCTTCCCAAAATTTAAGCATTTACTAGCCGCGACGCCCGCCTTCGGCGGGTTATTAACGATAACGATGGTGATAATTGTCGATAGTAATTTTAGTATGAAATGATATATTATGTTGATTGAAATATTTTATAATCAACAATTAAGAATACATCAAAGAGGTTTCTGAATTAACTAACCTTTATGGTTACTTGAACTTTAAAATTATATAAATTAAGCTCAAGGCAGGCTAGTCAGCAGAGATTAGGGTGAAAAAAGAAAAATGACTGCATTTATTGTTTATATAATCTCACGAAACTAGTTAATAAAAACAATAACCTAAATAAAGAATAATACTAATTAGTATTTAATTATATGCACAGATCGATGATTAAAAATTTATTTAGGTATAAATGAGAAAATAAGGAAGGGAAAGAAGTGGTAAACCAACGGTGGTTGTAAACGTGAGGAATGTAATGTTTGTTCGTAGCTGAGATGTTAAATAACAAATATTGACCATAACCAAAAGATTGTTTGAGAAAACAGTTAAATAAAATTGATGAGATTGCGGATCAAAGAGCTAGAAGAGAAATATTTTATAAATTCTAAATTTACTAACAATTGTAAGTAAATATAAATTTGCAATATTTCATTTGAGAGAGAAGCTTGGTCAGAAGAGATTTTTTTTTTACTTTCTCTTACCTATAGGCCTATATTAAATATTTAGATCGCAATACTTTGCAACTTTTTTTTTGGCTTTGGCGAACGCAGATCCCGGTCTCTCCAACAGTGGCCATTGACATTTTCCTTTTTATAAATTTCCTTCTACTTCAAAAGCTTATTTTATTTCCCTATCCAAACAATAGGTGCATCTCATTTTTCTGCATACTTGCAGTAATAAATAGAAACACAAAATTTGCTTATTCATATTTAAATACAAACTTGGAGGTAATATTGGTTTATAAAAAAAACAAAAGAGAATGAATAAATGTATGCAAAAATTTGTTGCAAAGTTGAATATTTCTTATTTTAATTAAGAATGGATAGTAATAAATTGATTAAATAAAATCGGACCTGATTTATCAATCTCGTACAAAGATCTGTCTCGGATCCTCGCCTTTCTCTAATTATGTGCCGAAATTTTTCAGACAACTTCGTTGAATATTAATATATATATTTGGCACACTATATATAAACTTCCTTATTTATCTTTAAAAAACATTCATTGGATTTATCAAAATAAAATTAATTTGTTTTATGAATTTTATAAATACCTATCTATATATTCCTAAGGGGATCAAAGTCAACATTTGAGAAATTTAATTATTTGGATTTTTCTTACGTAGAGACAGACCTCAATGCTTTTTTTTATCCAGGGTAAGGCCACACCGCCATCCCTCACAATGCAAACTCAATCCTTTCTTTCCAATGGGAAAATTCTGGATTTTAAATCCGAGTATTTTTCCCGGTTAGTAATATATAGATGGATATTTATAAAATATGTAAAACAAAAGATTATTTTAACAAATATTTATTTATTTAAATAGTATGTTGACATTAGGCTCCTAGCCATTTTTGCCACTGATAATTTTAACAAATACAATAATAATTTTTTTTTTTAAAGATAACTGAGGGTCTGAATATATTTCTTAATGAGCCAGATATGTATATTTATATAAATTATATAAATGATTTGAAACGAATTGTTTTAAAAATTTCGGCGAGAATCCGCAGCAGGAAGGACCGAGCCAGGAGTTCAGGAGGGCAAAACGGAGTGGCTAATTAATTTATATTTGTAAAATTTTAATGGTTCAAGAACAATTGAGAAAAGTAGTCATATTTATTTTTATTTCAATTATATGAGGTAATAGCAGAAGGGGAAAGAGGAAATGTATGTGCAGGAATGCGATGCTTTGGAAAAGAGGTGTGGCTCTATAAAATCGTGTCATTAAAATAATAATATGAATAAAATAGATTAAAGATTAATAGTGCTTGGATTGAATTTTCCAAAAAAATTAATTGAATCAAAAATAGATTTTCAAAATCAATTATATCACGCCGTAAATTAACTTTAATATTAGGTTTATAATTAATTTTTTTATTTAATTTAAATTTATTATTTGAAATGCTTAAATATACGAATTAGAGGTTTTGTTTGATGATAATTTGAATTTTTATCACATTATTAATTATTTAAATTTTATCATATATATGAATGGAAAAAAGTATTTTATTGGTAAAAAATTGTACAAGACTCCCGAGTCTAAAATAGTGGGTTCAGTAGAATCTGTGTGTGTCTATCCGTGATAAAATTAAACCAAGAAGAAAATTTTATATCAAAATTAGGCACCCCCCCCCTGAAGCGTGAAAATAAGCTTTTAATCAAAATTGGCCAAAAAGTACTAGTAATTTACTAATGTACTTTTTCCAGTTATTTTCGATTTTTTTAAAATTCAGTCTAACAATTTTGATTGTAATTTATAAATCAATTATTTTTTACATTTTCTTTAAAAAATATATATTCTTAATTTGCTCTCAAAATTGTTTGAAGCACACTTTACTCTTGTACTTCATAGAAAAGGAGATTGATTGCCATAACAAAATACAATATAAATATTTTTCTATGTTCTATATCTTGAATTATAATGAAGCGTACCGCTGGAAATATATGTCGACACAAAAAATCTGGTGTGACAAGCACAGAACACAAATTTCATTTACCGAAGGTAAAAGAAAGTTGTGTGTAATGCGACCAGTTTTATCCGATTTTTTTTTTGAAATAACATAAATTCACATTAATTAATTACTTAAAATTAAAAAAAAAAATTATGTTAGGAACTCAAATATTGATAATCAGAAAAGTACAAATAGGACCAAATAAGTTTTGTTCAAAGTAAACCCATATTTTCAAGTTTATGTCAAATATTAAACATAGTTAAGTAGTTAGTTATTTAGATAAAAAAAAAGTAACGGATTATTAATTTTTCTTAAAATAATAAATGCCGATATAATTGCAAATTTACCATAGTAATATCATTATTAATTTATTCACTATACAATCAAATTTATCGAAATAATCTTTTATTGTTATTATTCAATTTAATTTGAAAAGTATGAGAGAATTTCATAATAGCCAAGACCGGTATTTAACAGTAAACCGCGCATTAAAGTTTCCAAAGAGTTCAAGTATATTTATGTTATTTATGAAAATATTAGCGTTATTTTTGAATTTATTTATTTTTAAGTTTATATGACATGATGAAAAGAGTGAGTGGAGGTTAAGAATAAGCAGAAAATGTTTATAGGTAGAGGAAAGTATATTTTTTTAATTAACTTAAAACCACTAAAGTTTATTTCATATGTTTCCAATATTTTATTCACTTGTTTTTTGAAGAAGAGCATCTAAATAGTTCATTTATGAATTCCAAACAAAATCGTTGCAGCGAATTTTGAGAAAATCGAAAACAACTGAAAAAGTACATCGGTAAAGTACTAGTATTTTTTGACCAATTTTGTTCAAAAGTTTATTTTCACCACTTGGGAGGGAGGGTGCCTAACTTAATTATAAAATTTCAACCTCGTAGCTCTTTTAGTTCCTGAGATATTTTGTTCAAAGAGACAGACCCAGACAGACCATGTCGCGAAAACCTCTTTTGGATTCAGGGGACCTTAAAACGTGAGGATCCATCAAAATCTCGACATCGAATTTTTGACATGAATCGAATACTTTCTCCCTATATATTTCTTATATAGGGTAAGAGAAAGTAAAAATTACTGACCAATTATTCACTCAAAATGGATGAGAAAATCATAGCAGCTTCTTTTTTACAAGAACTATTGTTTTTTTATGCCGCTTGATCGCAGCACCAATAGAGCCAGTAGCACAGATGCCAGTAGCCCATCTTACCAATAGAGCCAGTACCCATCTTACCTCGCTACCCCGTCTTGCTCCATGTTCCCCTACTTTACTCAGGAACTCTTTTTATTTTCTCCAATTTTATCAAAAAAAAAAAAAAAAAAGTAAAAGGCCGAGATAATGTTAAAATTTATATTTTTACTCTATTAGATGAGTTGTTTAAAATTCTGTTGGAGGAATGAATATATGTTAATTTGTTCACCTAGAAAGGTTTCAAAACAGAATTAAATTAATCAAAAAATCTGTTGTGACTGGTCGCACAGCTCACAATTTTCTCTTTACTCCAGTAAATGAAATTTATGTTCTGTGCTTCTCACACCAGATATAAAATTTATAAACACAGAAAAATATTTATATTTTTCATCATCGTGGCAATCAATTATCTTTCCTTTGAAGTACAAGAGTAAACTGTGCTTTAAACAATTTTAAGGGTAAAATATACTTTTTAAAGAGTGTCTAAAAAATAATTTAAAAAATCGAAAAAAACTGAAAAACTACATCAGTAAAGCATTAGTACTCTTTGGCCGGTTTTATTTAAAAGTTTATTTTCGCGCCTCAGGAGGGTTCTTAAATATAAAATTTCAACTTCGTAGCTTCTTTCCTTCATGCTTTATTTTGAACACAGACAGATAGACTATTTTGCAAGACCCACTTTAATAGACTCAAGGAACCTCAAAACGTGTAATTCCATCCAAATCTCTACATCGAATTTTTGATTACACTCTCTCTATATATTAACATAATTTATATGGATAGGCTACTAAAAGTAAAATGGTTATACCCCTATTTCAAAAATAACTTTAAAACTATTCTAAACATCTTGTGTATCATTTTCGGACTGAATAAATTTAAAAATTTAATTATTAATAAAAAAAATATATATATACAAGGTGAGGTATACTAACATACCATAAGAGAGAGAGAAAGAGAATGTTTGCGCTTCGAGGTCGCTACACACATTCAAACCACATACACATGCAAGTATAGCATTCAAAAATCCAGGCGAGCTTGTTTTGGACTAGATGGACAAGGGAAAAAAATCATTCATAAAAATTATATATTATTACGGTTTTTATAAAATTATAGTTAAAAAAAAAAAAAAAAAAAAAACAGAGGAATCACGCTCGTTTTTCAGGAAAATATTTTATAATAAAATATATACCTTTGTAAAAATATTTGTATTATAGCTAATGTTTACATGCTCTTCGATTTATGTTCTATTAGTTAAGTTGTGCACGCATAGATCAGAAATATTTCTCATATAGTTTCAACATCATGATTCATTTAAATTTTGATGTTTATTAAAAAAAAACTTCCGGGTTAAAGTCATAGGAAATGGGATGAGAGAGGACCAATTTCCTTTTCAAATATAAATATAGAATATATATCTTCTTTATATCTTAGGGTGCCCTTTATTTTTTTATAGGTGTGGATGAGAGGTCTAATTTTTCCACTTCGGAAAATTTTAGCTCACAAACCCAAATTCTCTTTCAACAAAAAAAAAAAAAAAAAAAAAAAAAACGATCTGTGTTCAATTTAAAAACAACTTTTTTGCTGCGGGTGTCTATCATTTTTTAATCATTTTTACTCGGGCATCAATTCATCTTCTATCTTTATTCTAATCTTTATATATTTTGGCATTTTACAATTAGAATACTCTTGAATTTTTGAATCTTGAATTTTATTTGAAATATTGTGACTTGCAAATGGACCGGAGAAGCACTATGACAAAATGCATTAAGCTCTCTTTCTTCTCTGACATATTTCTTGAAAAGTAGGTAGGCCCTATGTACTAAGGTCGTTGGTTAGATGAAATTTGGAGAAGTATGCCAAATTAATGATTGCCAATTTATTTGTTGTACTGAATATATGTCACGTAATAAATAATGAACGAAAAGCGAACAAAAAAGATCTATAATAGCCCAAATCATCTTATTCAGGAGCCCTTTTGCCAAGAATAGAATAAAAACACTTTTAATATTGTAGTGGGTGGGCTAAGTTGTGCGCTCGGCTAAGTCCGACCATTTATTGTTGTTTCGAACGGGATTAGGGGTTGGAAGCCATTTCAAAAATTACTTCTATAGCTAAAGGCACTCACACACACTAAAAAAGTGTATATAGGCATATATATTTACACAATAAATGAGGTGTGTCCGTCAGCCTGTCTGTCAAGCTCTGTTTGATTAACATCTTGTTGGAATTTTGCACTTGCACCTGCAGGGGGTTGTTAATTATAATAAATTTTATAAATCCCCCTCGCGGCTTATATACGCGATGTATATAATATCTTAAATATAATTTTATATTTTTCCTATTTTATTTTTTCAAATAAAAAAAAATTGTTGGCTTATATTTTCCGATCGATATGAATGTAAACATTAGGCTTTCTCCTTTGCATGTTGTATGAGCTATTATGAGTAATTTTTTTTATAAATTGATGTGAAATTCCAAATAATAAGTTAGAACAAAACAGCTTTCGATCATAAAATAAGTGTCATTTTGTTATTAAAATAATGTTCAATTTTTTTTTAAATTTAATTAGTGAGTAGTAGGCGATCAAGTGTTACCCAAACTAAGACTCGGTCATCATTGCCATCTTAGCTCCACTAATAGTCCAGTTTTCGGTCATTTTAATTTAAATTTTTCGGCTCCTTCTTTCACAGTCAAACCGGCTTATCAATTTACCTTTGCATACTTAAGAAATATTAAAAACCCTCCCTCATATGCGGATGGGGGTAGAAAGATAGCCCGATTGTTTAACTGAAAACTCAAAAAAACTAGATAAAATATTATCACTATTCACTACTTTTCCTAAAGATTCTACACAGAGCGTTTAAAAATAAATATTTTTAATTACTCTTTATCTACGGCAAAAATTTCAAAATTTCGACTTTAAATAAAATAAATTTATTCAAAATATTTTTTTAATGAAATAAGTTTAAGAAATTTTGGATATATTAAAACGTTAGACATAATGCAATTGATGATTCATTAAAATAATATTTAACATCTTCTACGAAAGGTGATTTATATACATTTCCAAATATAGCAAAGCAAAGTTTCTTACACGCGCAAATAAGGCATCTTACCCAGATTTTATTACAGAGGTCCCCAAACCTTTTTGGTTCTCGGTCACAAAATAAATTTTATATATTTTTCCGCGGCTCCGTAAGTCAAAACATTGATCTGTCTAATTTTGGAATATTTTCAAGACCCGCCGTGTTGCCCTTGTTTCAGAGCCGCAGCTAGCAGTTTGAGAACTATTTTGTTATTTAAATTTTGAATTTATTAACCTTAAATAATGATGAGAAATATTTTGTTCCTGACAAAAACTGTTAATATAACTTTAGGCTGAATTTTCATTTTGCTAAAGGAATAAAGTCAAAAGTGACATCCGTCTATAAATATTTTTGTGAGTTCAATTATTATTATTACTATGATGTTTTATATTTACGTCAATGGCTATTGAGTACCTAGACCTATTTTCAGTTGCCCATAAATAAGCCAAAAAAGGAAGCATCTTTCTTAATAAATCCCTCAGTTTTCGGTGTTTAAATAATACATTTTTATTATCTAAACAGGACGAGTCTTGAGCAGTTTAGGGCCAATCTGTTCACAAGTACAAAAGTTAAGAGAAAATTTTAAGAAGCAAAAATGATTGCCTTTTCTAATAGAAACTCACTAAAAATTTGACTGTTTTAGTATTTCCAATTGACCCTATTAGCGTGCTGAATATTTGTCCTCTGGGTAAATATTTTATAAGTATACACAAGTAAGTTTTAAAGATTCTAGATTTGAAAAAATTATTATTTTCAAGATGTCAAAATCGTGATTTACAATAATAGTATTTTTGTTTTAAATTGCTTATAATAGGCGATGATATAGCAACAACAAATGTCTAATGTCATTGTATTTATCGTCATTTTTCTTTTCGAAGTTATTTTTTTTTTTAACTGAGAGTCTGAGTGAAACGGTTTTTATCAGAAGAACCGGTCCAAAATGGTTTGGAATGGAATGAGAATTCAAACGAACGTAGGTATGCGTATGCCGAAAGCATTTGACTCACCGTCTAGTTTGTACTGATGGTAATAACTGGTAGCATATGAATCCAACATGTTGACAATATAAGTCAAATGGGGGCACGACACGCCACAGATAACAACACAAAAAACATGGCAACGGGGCACAAACACAACGGCACCTCCTACAATTGCAAGCAACAAATGCAAACTGACTCTGAACTGAACGCTACGCGAGAGGAGGGAGCGACTCACTATCTCTTTCTCTCTTTCTCTCACTCTTTGGGCAGGTTTCTACTTTGCGTGTGTCGAGGTATGTCTCTCTCTCTCTCTTTCTTTCTGGATACAACAGGCGCTCTCTAGTTGAAATCATTTTCAACATCGCCGTGATCAAATTTTGATGTTTACTAGGGCTTCACCTTTGAAACAGTTATATTAGCCCCCATATCAATAAGCGCTCTTGTAATCGTATTTTTTGAATATAACCTTGCAAGACGTAAAAGAATTAAATATTTTAATTATAAATACTCGTAATTAGAGGTGAGACGAAAGCTATCTTCCCCCTTTATTATTCATAAGGATTATTATTCCTGGAGGAAAAGCGGTACCGTCATTTTCAGTGAGAATTTGGAAAAAGGGATGAAACGATACGAGTAAATACAAGTACTTACTCGATACTTTTCTTTCGATACCAAGTACTTTTGGAATCGAGTACGAAGTAGGTATTGGTCAAAAATACTCGTATCGATACTCGGTATATTTACATTTCATTCAGGGGCGTATATAGAAAATTTTTTCGGGGGGGGGGGGGCTTGTTCTCAAAAATTTTTCTGCAAAAAATTTTGTTTTTCGCGGAACCAAAATTTTTTTCATGTGCCGTTCCGTTCGCGGAACCGAAAATTTTTCCCTTCCGTAAAAATATTTTACCTTTTTTTAGAGAGCCAAAATTTTCCCCCACCCGTGGAACCTTTATTTTTTCATGTGCCGTTCGCAGAACATTTCACCCTTTTGCGGAACCTGGGATTTTCGTGCTGCGGGGCCGAGCAATCATTTCGGGGGGGGGGGGGGCGAGGCCCATTGTTGTCTCTATATCCCTATAGGACTATATGCATTTAGGAAATTTCGGGGGGCGCCCCCTTATATACGCCCCTGATTTCATTTCATAAATTTGTACTTATTTACAATAGAAATAAGTGGAATGGTTTGTGCCACTGTATTTTACTTTCAATTATTGGAGTGTTTGTTCATCTTGAAAATTATTATTTTTGGGTAGTAGTAGTAGTCAAAAACTGAATTTTTTTCTTAGTCGTAATTGTATTTTCTTTGTTATATTCGATCTGCTACTATATACTAATTGTTTTTTTATTATATCACTAAATATAATATCAGTACTTACTGCTGTTTTTACTTTTCTTTAATTGTACAAAAAAATTGACCGATACGAGTAAGTACCGATACTTTTCAATCGATACCGAGTTGGTATCAATACTTTGCGACCGATACGGTTATGGAGTAAAAGTATCGATACCTCAGTGGTAACGTTTCATCCCTATTTGGAAAATAACAAATTTTTGTTTGAGACTTCTTTCCTGAGAAAGGAGGGAATCGGAAAGCATATTTATAATTGAGAAGGAAACATTTTTCTTCATCGTGCTTTTCGTAGGGCTTCTATTCATTTTTTTAAATAATAGGACAATTTTAATTTTTTTCGACATATATGGCCTCCTGTGCCTATTTATTTCGATTGATTGATAGACAATTCAAATAAACTTTTGATAATTATTTTCTAAGTTATTTTATACGCTTATATTTTTTTCCTCGACATGGTTCTACATCTTTTGCATTTCAAATTTATCATCCGTCTTTTTCTTTGAAATATAGGCCTGACTAAACCAGCGTTTTTTGAGGTCTTTTTTCGGCACCTGTGGCCATTTAGTCTCTGGCCGGTAAATATAGTCAATAAAATTTAGATATGAGTAGAATTTAAAAGGAACGAGAAGCAATCCTTTGACCACTAATTCAAGATATACTTGAGTTTCGGAAACCAGCGAGATCTTATTTGTATACAAGTAGTTTTTTTTTTTTCCTAACTATTTCTTTTTTTTTTTTAAACATTCACCATTTTTTCTCATTCACACTCACATTCACACACTCATTCACACAGTCTTCTCGGCAACTTAGGCCATTTAAGACTTTAAACGATATCCGTTAATGAGTATTATACATATTGGGGGTCCAGGCATTTTTATTTAAGTCATTTGGTATCCAAATGCCTTAAATAAAATTATCGGACTGCCTGGGGTCCGAACCCGCGACGTTCGGTATAGAAGGTAAGGTAGACACGCTACCAACTACTCCAAGCCCCGTGGGCCCTAACTATTTCAATTACAATTTGAAAAGTTATTTATTCTTTTTTTTTTTTAATTTGGATTGCGAAGAATGATTACAAAATATTTCACTATGACTGAGTATTTGAAGTTTCCCTGATAACCGAATGAATGTTGACCAAGTCAACATTAGATTATGGGGCGGGCGAAATACTTTCCTTGATTATCATTTATAACGTTAAATCTTATTATATCCCCTGAGGAAACGAATGAATGGCATGAATTCATCAAAAATGACGTCATTGTTGATGTCATCCTCTTATCCGATCTGGATGTTTATTCATTCATATTAACCAAGTGGAATTCGTTTGAATATAAACAAAGTGAAAAATAGCTTACTTATTTGGTAAATTCATAATTTTTGTTAGCGATAATATATAACTTCTCTACATTTCACTTAAGATATATCATTACCTTACTTGGTTTTATTTTTCTGTTTATTTCAACTTTCTACGTCTTTTTGTTAGACAAATGAATAAAAAATAAAATCTACAAATGAAATATGTAGGCTATAAAATAAAAATCTGGTGTGACTGGCCCACGGCACACAACTTTCTCTTACCTTCGGTAATCGAAAGTTGTGTTCTGTGCTTGTCACACCAGATTTTTTGTTCCGACATATATTTAGTTTCCGCCGATATATTAGAATTCAAGATGTAAAATTTATAAGTATGGGAAAGCCCTCGGGGCTTGGCGTAGAGGTTAGCGTGCTAACCTCGTATACCAAACGTCGCGGGTTCGGGCCCCAGGCAGTCCGATGATTTTATTTAAGCCAATTGGATACCAAATGGCTTAAACCTGGCTGGACCCTAAATAATATATATTCATAACGGTTATCGTAAATGTCTTATATGGCCTGAGTTGCCGAAAAGACAGTGTGAATGTGTGTATAAGTGTGAGTGTGAATGAGAAAAAAATGTGAATGTTTTTGTAAAAAAAAAAAAAAGTATGGGAAAATATTTATATTTTGTTACCATGGCAACCATTTCTCCTATCTTTTCCATGGAGTACAAGAGTAAAGTGGTCTTCAGAAGATTTCAATGGAAAAATGAGAATATACATTTTAAAGAGAATCTAAAAAATAATTGATTTATGAATTAAAAAAAAAATCGTTGGAGCAAATTTTGAGAAAATCGAAAAAAACTGAAAAAGTACATCAGTAAAGTACTAGTACTTTTTGGCCGATTTTGATTAAAAGCTTATTTTCACGCTCCCGGGGGTGTTTAACTTAAATAAAAAATCTCAACCTCCTAGCTCAATTCCTTCATGCTTAAAATTGAACACACACAGACATACCAGACAGACCACTTTTTTGGATTCAGGGGACCTCAAAATGTGAAGATCCATCAAAATCTCGACATTGAATTTTTGACATGAATCCAATACTTTCTCTCTCTATATATATATTATTACATATATACATAGGTAAGAGAAAGTAAAAATTAATTTATGTTCGCTTTTACAACAATGTCTTTAAGAAAATATTACTTAATTGGGCCAGTGACCTAGGATAAAGGTAGTAGAGAGTAGATAAGACCCTCCACTGCTATGTCCTAGTTCAAGGGGCACAATTTTCCTAATCAATACACAAACGCACCTTGCAAATGGTCTTTGTCTTAAACGATATATTGACTTGACTTATTTAGTCTCTCTCCAATTATTTCAAAGCTCTTCCTAGTTAATAATTAATATTTTCTTTTTAATTAATAGAAATATGAATTATGACAATAATAAGGGTGAAGAGGAGATGAGTTGGAGATGCGAAGGAAATAGTAGAATAATATTTGGATAAATGATTTAACTAGTTACTTTCAACTCGGTATTCGAAGTTAATCTCTTTTCGGTTAATCACAAATAATAATAAAAGCAATTGACCTCTGAGCTCTGGTGTAGTGTCATGATTCTTGTCTCAGAACTAATAAACAATGAGGTCATTTGCCTAATTGGTAATTAAATATAAATAAAAGAGATGAAAAATAAGAATTATCGCTTAAAAATAAATATCTAATGGCCTCTCAAACAAAAATTATTATAATCTTGTCACGGTATTTGAGCTAATTATCCGCCTATATTCATTAAAATTAAATGATGGTATTTGAAATTTCTATCAAATTTAATTTTAAAATACCTATTATAAGGTCATTTCGGAAGGGGCAAACTACTCCATAACTTCCTAAATGGTTATAAGCTTTTAAAAAATAAAATTTTTGAGAACGAAAGGAATTCTGCTCACAAATCATCTTCGGGCTTAGAATTTTGAAAAAAATTGGACCATAGGGGTTAATTGCTTTTCTTATTAAAATTATTTTTATTATTTAATAATTGGCAAGAGAAAAAAATAAAGCCTATATTTCTTTTAAGAGAAAGTTAAAAGAATGAAGGTGAATCCTGCAAGACATAATAAAAATTAATTAGGAAATTTGATATTTATTATAAAATAGTGTTCAGAAACGTTGCAGTTGCATGGTTCAAAATACTGGTAGAGGAGTTAAAAATTATCTTTTGGCAGTTATTTATTAAAATTTAAAAATTTTGTTTAACAAAAAAATAACTCGCTTGTGTACTGAGGATGAATATCATCTAAATTACATGTTTTTCCAGCGAATTATTTTAAATTCACGCGATGATCACATCGTCTCTAGTTTCTTAAGGTTTTTTTAAGTATACTAAACGGACGTTAGCTGGAATTTTTCATCTCCAAAAATAGGTTAAATTGTTTGCTTTTTTTTTTTTTAGGTGAACTTTTGCTGCAGATGAAGAGAAACAGGCCTTGTCTTTATGCCCAATACCTATAAACACACATGTGTTTTACAGCCGTTAGAGGAAATAATTTTAGACACTCAGGAGGATTCATTTCCCGTCACAGCAACTATTCCTAATAGTCTCAACTCCTAATTAAGTTCAAGGCCAGTCAAGAGCGAAGCGAACGAAACAGCCTGCGAGGTAGGCAACCAATTAACAACTTTTTTTCAATTTTGGCTGAATATTAAGTTTTTTTTTCTTTAATCATTTAAGAAAAGAAAGGAGTAAAAATGAAAGAAACCGACGTCTTTAGTTAAAGAAAATTTAATTATTTACTTGGTTGCTGCTATAGTGTGAAATTTTATGAGTTCATTGACTCCTAGCGTTTTTTTTTTTTTTTTTTTTTATTTTGTCATTAAGGGAGATCATTTTTACTCTTCGAAAATATTAACAATTAATATACTTTAAAATCTAGGCCTACTTGTAATAATTTCCTCCAGTTAGTGAGTATTCTTTTTGTTCGTTCCGGGGAAAATTCAGGGATCCAAATGCTCAAAAATGAACACCACGCTAGAATATCATAAAAAATCCCCTACCTCTTCCGCTAGGGGCGTAAATAACCCCCGCAGACCCCGCAATGCGGGGGAGGGGGGGTACAGCAAGTCAAGGTGCGCAAAGACCGGAGCGCATTAAAAATATATAAATAAACATAATTATCAAAATAAATTTTACAAGTCATTAAGATATCATAATAAAATTGTTCTATAAATAATCAACGTCACTCAGGGGCGCCAGAATTTAGGGGCATCATTTTGACTGTAAGGAGTGTTGTGTTATTATTGAATCAATAAAATTTTGTATACAGTAGGTCTATAATTTATATATTTTTACTTTCTCTTATCCTATATATGAAATATATAGAGAGAAATTATTGGATTTATGTCAAAAAGTCGATGTCGAGATTTTGATGAATATACACGTTTTAAGATCCCCTGAATCCAAAAAAAGTGGTTTTCGCGACATGGTCTGTCTGTGTGTCTGTCTGCGAACAAAATATCTCAAGAAAGAAAAGAGCTAGGAGGTTGAAATTTTATATTTAAGTTAAGTACCCTTCTGGGACGTGACACGAAGCTTTTGAACAAAATCGGCCAAAGAGTACTAGTACTTTAATAATGTAATTTTTCAGTTTTTTTTTTCGATTTTCCCAAAATTCGCTCCAATGATTTTATTTAAAATTCAATTATTTTTTAGATGCTCTTTCCCACACAGCACGGAATATTGCAATCTTGCTCAATGTTGACAATATTGCGGCAACATTGATGCAATATTGCAGCTCAAACACCAATATTGCTAGTTTGGAATATTGCCGCTGCAATGTTGCCAAGATTCGCAATGTTTCTGCAACATTGCTGCAATATTTTGTGCTGTTGGGGTTAAAATGTCTCATTTTGCCATTGAAATCTTCTGAAGACCACAATCAATTTATTTAATCAAATATAACACAAAAGGGTTATAAAAAAGGGATTCTTATTATACCTTCATAAATACATTTTTTCGGGATTTAATTTCCTGGCTGCTCATGTCTCAATTTTTTATTTCGTTTTTAAGATAATTTCCAGTTCATAATTAATATATAATTCATTTTATACATGTGTATTAATAATCCGATTTAGATCTTTATAGTAAAGAGAATGTGATAAGAGGCATATTAGATAGCAAAGTGCAGGATAAGAAGAAAAGTTAAAACTGCTTGTAAATAGAGTTTATTTTAACAAGTCAGCTCCCTTGGATAGGACTTTGATCGAAGAGAAGAGAAATACACATTTATTTTAAAATAATGATTAGAAGATAGTTGAAAAATATTTTACTATTTTTTTTTTTTTTTTAATTAAACCTATTAGGTAAGGTGAAGAAAATAGACTTAATTCGGCCCAAAAAATTAGACGGCCTTCCTCCATATGATTATATTAAACCTATTATTTCCATTAAAAAAAATTCTCCTTTGAGTAGCAGTTAGAGGATCCCCGGACTGACAGTTGATTAATTAGACATTAGACTGCGGGATGGGCCTTGGGCACTAGCGGTCCAGGGGGGGCCCAGAGTGCCCCCCCCCCCCATTGGACAACAAAAATTCAAAAGTTTTATTTGATTTTTTTTTTTTTTTTTTTTTTAAAATAAAAAAACATTCACACTTTTTTCTCATTCACTCACACTCACACACACATTCACACAGTCTTTTCGGCAACTTGGGCCATTTAAGACTTTGACGATAACCGTTATGAATATATATTATTTGGGGTCCAGGCGTTCTTATTTAAGCCATTTGGTATCCAATTGGCTTAAATAAAATCATCGGACTGCCTGGGGTCCGAACCCGCGACGTTTGGTATATGAGGTTAGCACGCTAACCTCTACGCCATGCCCCGAGGGCGTAGGGTACATTTGAA
>JAKCPI010029705.1:0-15917 GCA_023213315.1 Euborellia annulipes | reverse complement strand
ATCAAGAGCAAGAAATCTCATCAAAAAACGTATAATTAATCAATGTTCTATTTGTGCGCGTTTTAATGCCATGCCAAGCGAACAACTCATGGGACCTATGCCCTCTTCCCGGTTAACTCCCAGCCGTCCTTTCACCGCAGTGGGAGTGGACTACGCTGGTCCCCTTTTTTACTGTGCGAGATGACGGGAAGAAGAAGAATAACCCACAAAGGTTATATTGCACTCTTTATTTGCATGGCTACCAAAGCAGTTCATATAGAATTAGTTTCCTCTCTTTCAACTGCTTGTTTTTTGTCTGCCCTTGATCGATTTGTAAGTCGAAGAGGGGCCCCTCGACACATATATTCCGATCAGGGCACCACATTTAGAGGAGCGGATAAGGATATGAAAAAAGTTTTAGTATCCATCTCGCAACTCGAAAAAGCAAATGTCGATGAAATGACCAAAAAAGGCATCGAATGGCATTTTTTGGCTCCTTATAATCCACACGCGGGTGGACTTTGGGAGCGAGCCATTCAATCGCTAAAATTCCATTTAAAAAGGGTGGCAGGGAAAACAACCTTCTCATTCGAAGAATTCAATACACTTTTAATTCAATGTGAAGCAATTCTCAATTCCCGTCCTATCACTCAAGTATCGGACAGTGTTGATTGTTTTCAAGCCCTCACTCCTTTCCATTTTTTAATTGGATCATCCTCTCACTTACCTCCTCATGATAATCTCATGGATATTCCTCTAAACCGTCTTGACCGATGGCAAAGAATAACAGCATATATACAATCTATTTGGTCGGTATGGATCAAAGAATATGTAGTCCAACTACAAAAGCGGTATAAATGGTATACATCCTCTCCAAATATCATTGAAGGACAACTGGTCTTTGTTTTAGAGCCCAATGTGTCCCCTCTTTCATATAAGTTGGGCAGGGTAGAGCAGAGATCACCTGGTCCGGATGGGAGGGTGCGATACGTGAAAATCCGCACCAGTCAGGGAACAATTGAAAGACATATTTCTCGAATTGCTCCTGTTCCGTCTCAAGACGAACATTAAACGCTCTTTGAAAATATTCTCTTTTTTCTTTTAAATTCTTTTGTTGTTCAATACAACAGTCGTCTTTATATATATATTTTGTATATGAGTCCTCTCCCCGCCATGTATATATATATACTTACCTGTTTTGCCTCGGCATTGACGGGGGAGTTCACATGTATAAATATATATATATATATTTTTACAAAAAATTTAGCCAGAAATGAGCCACTCCAAACATCAATCGTATTATTCATTGATTTTGGTTTTATTTTGTAGCGCAGGTTCCACATGAAGCTTGGCCTCCTACACGTCGTATATATATATCGATTTGGTTTCTCCCTATATATATATATGTTTTTCCTCTTGCCTCTTCCAGGTAAACTGCTCAATGCCTTTGCTGCTTGGTAGTTTGTATATATACAGACATCGATAAGGTTCTCCCTATGTTTTGTATATATACAAAATATATATACATTTGTCTTGTAGTTGATACTACCATGTATATATATTTCTATTTTTACTTTTGTTGTCTTTTGAGGGTGATTGTCCGGTCACTCACTACGCTCCTTTCTCAGGAATGCAATGTTCTTCTTCCAGCTAACCAACCATCGTCTCCTGGCTCCTTCCAGACCATTTTTTTTTTTTTTTTTGTTAGATTCCGGAAGATGTCGAATTACGCGCGGTTCGACTGACCCAGAAGTTGGCAACAAGCGCTTTGCATCTTGGGAAGGTGCAGGCCAGGTGGGATCCAACGTCCGGCGACTCTCTCTCATTCTGGCATCAACCGTCTAGGCTATTTCGTGTTCTCCGGTTCCAAATATACTGCGTAGACCAGATAGTCCTATCACGACGACTCCTTTTTCTCTCTCCCTGACAATCTTTTTGAATTATCTATTTCACCTTGACGATCGGCACATTGATTTACTTTGATAACCCTTTTTGCCCTCTGATAATCCCTCTGATTTGCTCTTTGGACCTGACGCCGGCTTATCATTTGCACCTCCATCCATTTCTTTCTATTTGGCCTTCAGTATATTTTTTTTGTATTTTTTTGTATCTAAATTCTCGTTATCATAATAAATTTTGTTAATATTTTTTTTATTACAAATTGGTTTTATTCGAGAAAATTCAAATTGGCAGAATTCCCTTAGGTAAATATAATCCCCCTATATTTTCCTTTCCTTCTCCATTAATATTAATCTTATGATTAATAAAACTGTGATAGTGTGATTTTTTTTATTTTTTAATTATCTACAGTCCACGAATAAGCTCTACGAACACATCAACACTCCAAGTACCGAAGAAGAGGGATACAAAAAATTTATATTTTTACTGTGCGGAGGTTGCGAGGCTGAGAGCTTTTGGTTATTTGAACTTTTGGTGAGGTTGGTTGAGTCTGTCCTGGAAAATGACACTTTGTTACTGAGTTAATATTTAATTTAATCTTGTTAAAAAATGTAAAAAAATGAAATCAAATTAATGTAAAATATTGTATACTCAACCCTTGCAAGGACAAATCGTCCAAGCAATATTTAAATAAATAAAAATAATAAAAAAATAAAATATATGTATATGTATAATGTATATATGTATATAATGTAAGTGTATATATATAATATTTGTATGTAATGTATATAATATTGTATATGTATATGTATATAATATTGGGTGCATTAAATAAATAAAAAAAAATAAATAAATACCCGTGTAAAAATGATTAAAAATGATCGAGGGATACACACGCCCGCACCAGGGACACACAGGGATACACGCGCCCGCACCAGGGACACACCGTAGATCGAAAATGATCAAAATAAAAATTAAACAAAAAAAAAGATTAAATACAGCCATATAAGACATTTACGATAACCGTTATTGATTTAATATACATATTTGGGGTCCAGGCATTCTTATTTAAGCCATTTGGTATACAAATGGCTTAAAATAAAAATCATCGGACTGCCCGGGGTTCGAACCCGCGACGTTTGGTATGAGAGATTAGCACGCTAACCTCTACACCAAGCCCCGAGGGCTCGTTGCACCTTGACGTGTAGGCAATTGCCCCTATCTTTTGATTCCTCGTTTATCTCTTTTGTGATCAATTTCAAACAATGTCGTTTTAGTTGTTTTTAGAGCAGATCCAAGTAACGTTTAAAGAGAGGAAACAAAAAAATAAAAGAGAGATTGCCTTTCTTTCTCATTCTTTCTTCACCCTCGAACTTAAACCACCCCCAATCCCCTTTTTTTTTTTTGCCATTCTTCAAATCTCATTTTTTTTCTGGTCTGTGGTCCGTGGAGATAAGAATTTTACTTCCAAGCAATGACCAATAAAATAAATAAATAAATTATAACCTTCATAAACTTTTTAGTGTAAGTGAACATCGATTTAATGTATTACATTTGTATCTTTTTTTGATTGATTTTGTTAAGGAGTGAGGTCTAAATTTAAATCTCTAAATAAAAAAATACTTTGGGTTGTAAGCTCAGTGCTAGAGTTGTCGCTTCTTGTGGGGTTCGCATCCGGTCAATGGCGTTAAGAAGTTTCATGATAGTGCTAATTTTTAAGGCCTTTAAGGAGGACGCTTATCCTGATTTTTTTGAATTAATTTTACTTGAAAATGAATCCTTGACCAGAGATGAGTGAGTGTTCTATGATTCAAGGGCTAAAAGTTAAATTAAAGGTGGATTCGCACGGAGCGTTTTTTCATACAGGCAGGCTGCCTTGCATCCTTGTTTGCAAGTTTCTAAGCCGAGCCCGCTTCACATGCGGCATGCAGGCAGTTTTTCCATTGCATATTGCTTCTTATTTTCTCCGCAGCAAGGCGCTCCAAGCAAAACATCGCTTTCAAAAGATGTTTTTACTTGAATAATGCTTTATTCTCTTCCAGTAAATTTATTTCAAAATAAACAAATTAAATCTTATCCTAGTTATTTTTATACATATTTTTACTAAATTTTAAATAAAAAATATTTCTTAATTGAATATTTAAAAATTATATTTTATTAATTTAAAAAAAAATCCGAAATTTTGGCTTGAATTAACATTTATTTCTTGCAATTTAATATAAGTTATCTCAATATTATTATTATTATTTTACTTAAATAAACCCTTCATTGCCAAAAATGTCCTAATTTAAGTAATAAATGAGCTGATTTAACAAAGTCAGCCATGTTGGAATTAGAAGACGGCTCTGTGATTGGTCGAGGCTTCATGCAGGGAGGCGTGCTATGATTCGCGTAAGAAAACGCATCGAGAAAGACCAAACCACATCGTGTGATTCATACTGAAGATTTTCTGCTTTAGGAACCAAAGAACACCTCTGTCACTATTCCAACGGACTGGGATTAGTGAAAATATTTATTTAAATATTTAATAAAAAATTTATTTCAAAGATTTTCACAATTTCAAAAGATTTTTTATTAAATTGTGACATTAGTAAAATTTATTTAGTGTTTAATTTTATAGAAATACTAGCTGCACAACCAGCCAGGGGCTTGGATTTCGGTATCGGAGTCCATTTAGATATCGATTGATTGAGTCGCCAATTCAATCGAAATGAATTTTTGTCGCATTAGACGGAATAGGAACCTCTGATCCCTCCTTAGCACAAAAGGCAAGAACTCTACCCCTGTGCTATTGCTCAGGAGCTAACTCAGAAAAGAACTTCTCTTTGAAAACTTATCAAATTGAAATGACGGTCAGAGCAGGCAGAGTGAGTGAACAAATATTAACACATACTTAGAGGAGGTTGCTTCACTTCTAATTAACTAGCTATTCCTTTGACTAGGACTTTCGAGTCTTTACATATCTACAGTAGCTACAGAGGCGTATATAGGAATTTTTTTCGGGGGGGGGGGGCCTGATCTCAAAAAATTCGAAAATATTTTTTTTCGCGGAACCAAAGTTTTCCGTCCTTTTGCCGCCCGCGGAACATTCCCTCTTTCGCGGAACCAAAAATTTTTCCCCGTCCATAAAAATATTTTACCTCTTTTTTAGAGACGCAAAATTTTTGCCGCCCGTGGAACCAAATTTTTTTTTTCTAATGTGCCGCCCGCGGGACATTCCTTCTTTTGCAGAACCTCAATTTTCGTGCTGCGGGGCCGAGCAAATATTTCGGGGGGGGGGGGCGAGACCCATTATTGTCTCTATATGTGTGTATATGCATTTGAAAATTTCGGGGGGGCTTCCTCGCCCCCCCCCTCCCTTATATACGACTCTGTCTAGTTAAATGATTAAATAAGAACCAAAGTCAGAGTTAGCTAGCTAAGACACAAAGTTCGGTATAAGGCTTAACTAAGTTTATTTTTCTTTTAAAAAATTTTTTAAATTTTTTGTTAAAAAACTTCTAACTTCACAAAACTTTCATTAATCCTCAGGTGAAAAAGTCTTTTTTTAACTCGAAGGTTAAGCGTGTTTTTTATTGCTATCTATTGGATAAGTTTGCTAGTTGACTAGAACTAAAACAACCCTTTATCTAAAGATTTTTTTTTATAATACACTACAAAACAATAATATATAAACAACAGGATTCCATTATCTCTGTTCTACAGTATTTTATTTTTCTGGCATATATATATATATATATATTATAATACAAAATTGCGTCAAATAAAAAGAAAAAAAATCCCATTTTGTTTGGCCTCTGACCTTTAAAAAAGTATTTGGATAATACGAAATAAAAAAAAAGTCGCTTGCATTTACTTTTATTTATTTTTTTTATGCATACACTTTACGTTACAGTAAAAATGGAATTCCCACTCCACCACCCACCTCCTCAACTCTTGATTTTCTTTATTAAATATTTGGTGAAATAAAAAAAAAAAATGTTTGAAGTTAAAGATGAGGCAAACAAATTGATGATTTCGGTCTACTAGCCGCAATGCCAGCCATGGACGGGCATTAGATAGTCTCGCTCATATTAAATGCTTTTTACTTTCTCTTACCTATATAAATATTAATACAGGGAATTTATCAAGAATTATGTATACATTAATGTTAAAAGAAAATGGCAGAAAAATGTTTAATTTGATTCACACGCGAAAGAGGACATGGATTGGAAGAAAATGCAAACACTAGAAATTTTTTTAATGATTATACATCAAACAAAACTAAGCGCCCTAACATATATAACAAGAGACTTCTGGGGGGGGAGGCCCCCAGCACCACCTTAGTTACGCCCATGACGATTTGCGAGAAAAAATATCGTAAAATGGAAAAAAAAATGTAAGTGACAGCGAGAAAAGAGTATTATTTTATGTGACGTTGCCAAACTGGTCTGAGTCTCATTTTTAAATTTTGGTGACTGCTATTTTGGAGAATTTTTGTTAAAATATCTTTAAAAGATTTCGGCAGAAACTTTTGATTTTATGTTTAATATATTCCTCGGAAGTGAATTGATAAAATGTAAGTTTTTTTTTTTTTACCTATTGCAGAGGTGGCTATATAATTCGATATGTGTGCGTTTCGTCGACATTCCCCAAAGACTACATGTTAAATTTCAATTTTTTTAAAAATTAATTACACGATAACCCTGCGTCAGATCTGCTTCAAAATTTTATTTTATACGTATGTGATAGTGATTAATAACATATTTATTTTTTTTTTTTTATTTATTTATTTATTTATTCATTCGAAAATACAAAATAAAATACAAAAATACAGTCTATAATAATACATAAATTTGAATAAATAATGTCACCATTACCCTTTTTCGGGTTTTTGGATTCATCCTTCTTGGATTCTTCTTTCTTCCTCCTCCTCTTCTCTCGTTCTCTCTATTCTTCTTATTAATTCTAACATTCCCTCGTCTATTTCTTCCGTAAGTCCTTTCCACCATTCTTTCATTTCTCTTCCCACTTTCCTCTCGAATTCTCTGCAATCTTCGCAATATTGCGCTGTTTCCTTCTCCTTCTCACATCCCCTGCACATTTTTCCTCCTCTGTCTTCTCTCCCCTTCCATATGTTCCCACATCTTGCTCGAGCCCAGAGTTTTTTCATTTCTTCCTGCCATTTGTTATTTTGCCAATAGGTTGCCATCTCTATACTGTTTTTTATATTCCTATAATAATGGCAGTAATTCGATCTGTCCGCCTTTACCCAGTCGTTTTGGACAATTTGTTCAAGGTCCGTTCTCAACATAACCTCCATTATTGAGATCATATTTTGAAGATCCTCCTGGTCCACCATATTTCTTCAGTTCCTCCCCAATCCTTCTATCCTTTCCTTCATTGCGTTTCCCCATTCAGTTCCTCTTCCATTTTTCACTCCTCTTTTTATTTCTTCCCAGCAAATTTTCACCCAGGCCTCTGGTTTTTTCTTTTCTATTTTGATTATGAATTTAAATAAGGTTTTCATGGCCATAGTTGTCATTTTTGTTCTTGCCATTTCTCTCCTCCAAATATAGTCTGGTGTGCTTCTTGAAATACCGGTTATCATTTTTATAAATTGCCCCTGTATCCTTTCCACCTCCAATCTTTCCTTCCATCCCCAAATTTCGACTCCATACATTAACACTGATTTTATTAACGAATCAAATAAATACATTTTTTTGTTAATGTTTTTGATCCGCGCTCTTTTCATTATTCCCCAGACTGTTCTTATAATTTTTTTAGCCTTATTTGTCTGGCTCTTGATCAGTGGCGGCTCGCTACGGTAGGCAAGGTAGGCGACGCCTACCTTATAAATATACAGATGAAAAATATTTATCAATTTTATTATATTTATTAAGTTTAAAAATATTTAGTTTCATAAAATAATTACTATATTTATTAATTAATATATATGATTTTGCAAAAAAAAAAAGATTTGAAACACTTCAGAACCTCGTATTTATAAAGTAAAGGCGATATTTTTCTTTGCCTATTTACTGCCTGTGCTCCACACTCCGCTGCCCACATTTCTAGACAGTCGCGCATGCGCACAGCAGTGATAGCTAGCGCTATAAGTCGAACGGTTAGGCGATGAACTAAGTAGCCTATGCTAAGCCGATGACAAGTGTTACCGTAAAGCGCAATTTCTCAAGTTTAAAACGCATAAAAAATTATTTAAGAAACTCAATGTCGCATTCTCTTTCGTTGTTATCAATAGAAAAAGATTTATTAGTTCAAATTTCGAAACAAGATAACTTCACAGATCAAATTATTAAATTATTTTCTAAATTATACACTGAGAAAAAAATTTGGTTTTGTCAAAAAAAATTTAGTAGCGGTAACTAAATAATATGATAGCCTAGTAGGCACCAAATAAAATGTTGCGGCAACCAAATATTTTATTGTCCGTTAAATAAATTATTTACTTGCGATTACTAAATTTATCTTAAGATCACACAATATTTAGTGGTCTTTATTAAAAAAAAATAATTGTCACCACAATTTTTTTAATTTACTCAACTAGATATATTATTGAATTTCTACCAAGATATTTAGTTGTGATTATATAAAATGATTTTATCGTAAGTAAACAAATAATTATCTGTATCATATGCTTTTGGTTGTGGTAAATAGTTAGTTCTTAAAGCGTATTCAACTACGTGCTTGCCGCCATTGCATAGTTACTAAAGGCTAATAAATATTTAGTTATCATTTAAGTAAATAAGTATTTGCCCGTATATTATTTGGTTGTGACTATGAAACCATTTTTTTAAGCTTATTTATTTATATGGTTGCCACAATTCCATAGTTATTGCTTCATATATTATGGGTATCGCGTATATACACTATGTACAGTGAGGGTCAATATTAAGTCCCACCCATGCGTTTTTTTACTTGTGATTATTTCATTTTTTTTATAAAGGAAAAGAAAAATCTTGATTGAAAATTTTCTAGGTTTGAACCATGAAAGTTTCCATTAAAAAATATATAATATTTTTTTAAAAACAATGAAATAATCACAAGTGTAAAACGCATGGATGGGACTTAATATTATCACTCACTGTACAACTTATACTCAATAAAAGTTGTAAATTTTATGTATATCTTTATTAATCAAAACAAGATTTAAATTGATTTACTTAGATCAACAAAAAATTTACAACTTTTCTTGATTATGAGATGTACGAAGATCAACTTATATCTAACAAGTACGATATTCATACATGAAAATTTTTAGGTATAAAAAATAAAGCAATTTTTTTAAATAAATGTAAAATTAATTTTTATTTTGTACTTTTGTTACAAAAAATCTGGTGTGACTGGCGCACAGCACACAACTTTCTCTTACCTTCGGTAATCGAAAGTTGTGTTCTGTGCTTGTCACACCAGATTTTTTGTGTCGACATATATTTAGTTCCCGACATGACAGTATGGAACATATGAATTCAGATGTAAAATTTATAAGTATGGGAAAATATTTATATTTTGTTACCATGGCAACCATTTCTCCTATCTTCCCTATGAAATACAAGAGTAAAGTGGTCTTCAGAAGATTTCAATCGCAAAATGAGAATATACATTTGAAAGAGCATCTAAAAAATAATTGATTTTTGAATTTTAAAAAAAATCGTTGGAGCAAATTTTGAGAAAATCGAAAAAAACTGAAAAAGTACATCAGTAAAGTACTAGTACTCTTTGGCCGATTTTTATTAAAAGCTTATTTTCACGCTCCCGGGGGGTGTTTAACTTAAATATAAAATTTCAACCTCGTAGCTCAATTCCTTCATGTTTAAAATTGAACACACACACACACACACACACACACACACACACACACACACACACACACACACACACACACACACACACACACACACACACACACACACACACACACACACACACACACACACACACACACACACACACACACCCACAGACAGACCATGTCGCGAAAACCACTTTTTTGGATTCAGGGGACCTCAAAACGTGAAGATCCATCAAAATCTCGACATCGAATTTTTGACATGAATCCAATACTTTCTCTCTATATATATATATTACATATATACATAGGTAAGAGAAAGTAAAAATGTATATTATGCTTTGAATGATTGTCCAGATGTGTTCGCTGTCAACTGGATAAGAGAAATCCAAAAACAAAAAAGCCTTAAAACAAATATCAATAGCTTCCAGGGTAGACGTAGTCGCGTACATGGCATCATTTATGCAGACGTCAAACAATTAGAAGCTCGAAAAATTGAAGAATCCTTTGCACTTCCAATGGAACAACGATATATTTTCTTTTGCGCCTTTAGGAGCTTTTTAGGGGCGATATAATGTGGCAATAATAAGAATTGAACAGCCACTTGAGAATCTAAAATAAATAAAAGAAAATATATTATTAAGCTTACAAGTTAGTAATATTTTTTTTTTAAACATTCACACTTTTTTCACACACATACATGCACACAGTCTTTTCGGCAACTCGAGCTTTTTACGATAACCGTTATAGAAAAAAAAAAATATATATATATATATATACCTGTATATATATATTTTTTTTTGGGGGGGTCAGGCATTTTTATTCAAGCCATTTTGTATCCAAATGGCTTGAATAAAATCATCGGACTGCCTGGGTCCGAACCCGCGACTCTTGGTATACAAGGCCAGCACGCTAACCCTAAGATCAAGGCCCGAAGGCTATAGACCAGTGGTTCCCAACCTGGGGGCGATCGCCCCCAAGGGGGCGATTTGGGTTTTCAGGGGGGCGATAAATAAGCGGGGGGCGATTGGGGGGCGATGAGTATTCAAAGGGAGAAAAATTATTAGTTTACTAAAATTTAAAAAAATAAAAATCAAAGAGAAAAATCTCCTATTTACAGGATGGTCAGGATAGAAGAGGACAAAATATTATCATAAAAATAAAATAATCTGAAGATAATTCCATTCTAGAATTGAAACATCACTTTTAGCTCAAATCTTAAATTTCAATTAAAAAAAATCATTTTCTTGATTTTTTTTTCTCATGAGGCCCGGGCCCTCTAAGCTCAAATCAAGTTTGTTCTTTTTCACAACTCAGCATAGCTAAAAATGCAGATTTCAGTGGCTAATTTTCAAAAAATTTTCCATACCCCCAGATTCCCCCGGAAATCCTCTGTCCGGTCGATAAATTATTGTAACTCTTTGTTTAGGAAATTTTGAAAAAATTTTATATAACTTTATTTAAATAAATATTGTAAGCTATGTATAACTATTTCAAAAACTGTGTAAAAAAGTGCTGGCATGAAGGCCACAATAGCCTTTTACATACTAAAAAAAAACTAAGTTTTTTTTTTTTTTTTTTGGGGGGGGGCGTATTACTAAGTAGCCCCTGGGCCTGTCAAGTCTGTCTGCTGCCCTCTATATAGGCCTACGGTAATAAAATTGTTTAAAATAATAAAACTGCTTTATTATTTACACTTTACTTCAAATTAAAATTAGGCATACAATGAAAATGTAAAGGGGGGCGATAGGTGTCAGTCAACCTCCAGGAAGGGGCGATGGGTCGAAAAAGGTTGGGAACCACTGCTATAGACAATATTAAAAGTAACAAATGTTAAAAATTAGTTAATATAAATTACTTTTACCTTCGTTTAAAGGTGTCGTTTTTAATAAGTTTTGGAGGTGTTGAGAGGTGTCGGTCTTATCCTTGATTTCGTATCCTTTTTGATATGTGTGATTTGTTATCTTTTGAATTAGTTTTACCTATTGCTGGAATATAATAGCAGTCGAGATGCTCGGCTGGAAATAGTTCTACTATTTGCTTTCCTAGGCCATCCCATACATCATTGCAGATTCTATAAAAACAAGAAATTAACTCATTATTAGTAATTTAAAATATGACAATATAAAAAGGCGAAAACAAAATTATTCTTTTGTACCTGCTATTAGGATAGGCATTTATAACTTTTGCTACAATTAATCGAACTACCTGGTACAAAATCTCTATTCGTATCCTGCAATTTTTTATCGGCCGGACGAGATTCAAGTAGAATTTTTCCCTTTTCAGTATTTCTTAATATTGTTTCGACTGAAAGAAGAAAATCGCTATTTACTGACTTATTTATGAATTATAAAAAATAAAGATGATAAAAAAGAAGGAAAATTTTAATAATTATATCGTTATGTACTTACGTTTGAATTCTTCTTAATGTTTTTCCAAATTCCACTCTTTCAGTAAAACTGATGCAATTTCGTCATTCATGATCTAAATACTTTTATGAAAAAATAAAATTGTCAATCAGAATTTTAATAAATAAGGGTAATGTAAATGTAACAAAAGAAATAATAATAGCGACAAGGGCTGTCGTGTTTATTTTGCAGGACGCAAATTAATATGAATTAGCAAGGCGACTTTACTGGGCGAGAGGAGCAAGCCAATTGAATTGTATTCGAAAGACGGTCAATTTTTTCAATTTTACATAAATGTCGTTAAAAGACGTTAGAAAAATTTTAAAGAAAAAAATCCGTTTTTCTACTTGAGAAATAAATAATAATATAATAAATAATAATAATAAATTTCATTAAATAAAAATAATATTTTGGAAAATTAAAATTTGGAATTAAATAATATTAAATTTAATAATTATTTATTATTATTTTATTATTAAGTATTTAATTTAATAATTGTTACCAAAACATTGGGGAAAAAAATTGTTTGTAAAATTAACATAGAAAATTTTAACAGTAGCAGCATTAATTTCGAATTTACTACAAAATGATTTTTTGTTTCAATGAATAAAGTTTTTCGTGGATACTAAATGATATTGTTGTCTCTAAACTACTACTACCTACTAAATATTTAGTGCCGTCAATGAATATAATTTAGTAATCTTTGCAAAAATTTAGTTGTTCCAATTATACCGTTTCAACTAAACCGTTTATTAGTAGCAACAAAATAATTTTGTTGTCATAATGGATAAAATCTTTTGTGGGTACCAAATGATATTGTTGACTCTTGACTAAATATTTAGTAGCATTGATCAAAGAAATTTTGTTACCGTTACAATAATGTAATTGACCTAGTCAAATCGTTTTAACCAAACCATTTATTTGTCGCTATGAAATTGTTTTCATTGCCCCTACTACGATTTCATAGTCGTAAGATTATTTAGTTGTCTTAACTAAATAAAATTTCAACTAAACTCATTTAGTTGACAAAACCAAATTTTTTTCTCAGTGTAAGAAGGCGAATAGATTTAATTTACAAAAATAAATAAATACCCCTTTTTTCTTTCTTTTTTTCTATTTTTCGTAAGAAATATATATATATATATATATATATATATTTGTCGCCTACCCAGTTGTCTCGGCCACGAGCCGCCACTGCTCTTGATGTGTTCTCTTTTAGAATTTCCAGAAGTGAAAATTGTCCCTAGATATTTTATTTTGCTACTTTCTTCAATTTTATTTCCCTTATACTCCCACTTTTCCTTCTTTCCTCTTCTTCCTCCTTTTTGGAATTTAACAATTTTTGTTTTTTCCGTATTGACTTCTAATCGATTCCTATCGCAGTATTTTTCTAACTCTTTCACCATTTCCTTTTTAGTTTCAATTTCATCGTCTGCCATTATTGCCACATCGTCTGCAAATTTTATGCAAAATATTTTCTTTGCCCCTATCACCGTTCCTCCCACGTTCTTCTTTCTCCAAATCTCGTCTAAATCATTAATAAATATATTAAAGAGGGTAGGACTAAGTGGGCAACCCTGTTTAAGTCCTTTACTTGTCCAAAAATATTTTGCTTCTTCTTCGTCGTTTTCTACTGCTATTCTATTTCTTGTTTCCCTATAAATTTCTTCTATTAGAAGATACATTCTTTTGCTCACTCCAATACTTTCTATTTTCTTTAATAACAAATGCCTGTCAACCTTGTCGAAGGCGGCTTTCAAATCTAAAAACATTACTAGGAGTTTCCCCTTTTTATCTTTTAGCTTATTTTCTATGATAGTGTTCATAATCATAATAGCGTCTTGTGTTCCATAGCTTCTTCTGAATCCATGCTGGCTAGGCTCCAATTTATTGTTTTCTTCTAACCAGGTCTTCAATCTTTCATTCATCATCCCTGCCATTATTTTGTAACTTGAATTCAGAAGTGAAACCCCTCTATAGTTCTTTGTTTCCCTTCTTTCTCCTGCTTTGAATATGGGGAAAATTGCTGCTTCTTTCCAGTCTTATTTTATTATCCCACTTCTCCAAATTTCATTTAATCCTAACAACAACTCTTCCTTTATTTCTTTAGGCATATATTTATAAAATTCATTGGTAATTGTATCTAATCCTGGCGCTTTATTTTTCTTCAATTTTCTCAGTTGATAGTTCAATTCATCCATGGTAAATTCTTTGTTGATCTCATTTTCACTCTGGGTTTCTTCCTCATTACACTGTAAAAAAAATTTCGAAGATTTTACAATTTTTTTGTTGTAAGCAAATTTCCAAGACCAATAGATACTAAATTTACTATACAGTTGAATTATAGTCTATTTTTACAAAACTCTTTGCAAAAATCGTTTACAAATGTGTGGTAATTTTACTAATATTTAGCAATTTTACAATCCAAATGTCTGGTAATTTTACAAATATTTAGCAATTTTACAATCCAAATGTCTGGTAATTTTACTAATATTTAGAAAAAAGAAAAAAAAAATTACGACTGGACCCATCATAGGTTATTGACCTTTAGGGGACGTCTCTACCTGAATGGAGTGAAATAAATATTTTTATTTAATGAAAAATTCCTCCAGGATTTGAACACTGACCTTTTTTGTAGAAGTCTGCTGCCTAGTCCATTTGACCATCGAATCACCTGTTAACTAATGATCTATCTCTGCTATTTGGCATTCAAGTATGACCTCATTGTAAACTATTTTTACTAAATAATAAAATAAAAAATAAACTTAAAGTTATCATAATATTATTATTTTTTGTATTATTATAACTAGGGCTCGGATTTATAGGCACTAAAAATCTTTAAAATAGGCAGGCAACTAAGCACTAAAAATTATTAAAATAGGCACTTAAAAAGGCATTTATTGTAAAAATAGGCTCTTAAAAAGGCACTTAAAAGGCATTATTTAAGAAATAATATAAAAAAAGTTAAAAAATTGATGTCTTATTTTTGGTAATCTGGTGTGAGTGGTCGCACAGCACACAATTTTTTCTTAATTTTTAAAAATTTACATTAAAAATAAATTTTTTTTTTTTGAAAAAAAAAAAGTTTTTTTTTTTTTAAATCTCGGGAGGTGGAGGGGGTAATTACCCCCTTTACCCCCCCCTTGAAATATTTTCTTGATAATTCAAAAAAATTTTAAATTTAGGCTATGTATAGCTCGTAAAAAATTGAAATTGGCTATTTGAACTTAAAATAGGCACTAAAAAAGGCATTTATAGATGAAATAGGCACCAAAACCCAGAATCGGCCAAAATAGGCATTATAGGCACTAACAAATGCCTCTTATTTTATTCAGAATTTCATGAAACGTATACATATCATATTGGCCTAAATTTTAAGCCATAAACTAAAAAAAAGGCAAATAGGGCGAAATCCGAGCCTTAATTATAACTTAAATAAATCCTTATAGTGCCAAAAATGTCTTTATTAAGAAAGCTAAAAAGCAGTCGAAACAAAGTCGGCCATGTTGGCAGCCTTAAAAGGAAAATTACAATACCCTTGTATTGTAAAATTAGAAACCTTTTTGTAAAATTACAAACCCTTTTCTAAAATTACAAACCGTGTTCTAAAATTACAATGCCGTTGTATTGTAAAATTAGAAATCGTATGGTAAAATTACAATATTTACTCTAATCTTCCAAGAGAATTGTAATTTTAAAATGTTTTTGGTTGTAAAAATTTTTTGAATGCATAGATTTGTAAATTTAGTATACAAATGTATGGTAGTTATCATTTACAAGGAAAATTTGTAAATTTACTATACTAAAACATACTAAAATTAAAATTTTTTTTTACAGTGTAG